>ML677401.1:15790876-15825339 GCA_007922305.1 Dermatemys mawii
GGCACAATTCTCAACATCGCCTAGGCACAATTCTCAACATCGCCTAGGCACAATTCTCAACATCGCCTAGGCACATGTGGGTGTATATACAGGTATCAGACCTTTCAAAATTTTAACAGGCCATGCCTGTGACAGGATGGGCTGACTCCTGTGGGGCAGACAACCATACACTCTGTTTACTCCATAAGCACCAAGGATGAGGGATTAGCCTAAGGAAACAGAATCCAATATGGTAGGAGGCCACAATCCTCCATGCTGGTAGTAACGGCTGTAATGCTATAGGATAACCATGCAGATCCCGCACCTGCATCACCATGGTAGGTGCAGATGCTACCATATTTTTGGGATGGCAAAGAAACCATAAGTCCATCTGGTGATACCATGTCATTATGGGGAGGGGTAATGACACTACAACACAATTATAAAGTAGGACTAAATATCCCCCTCTCGCTGGGGGAGCTCCAGCATCAATTTCAGTTGCCAGCTGTGATACCCAGACAAAAACTGCCAATT
Organism: Dermatemys mawii; assembly: GCA_007922305.1. Classification (NCBI taxonomy): domain Eukaryota; kingdom Metazoa; phylum Chordata; order Testudines; family Dermatemydidae; genus Dermatemys; species Dermatemys mawii. The sequence goes on from ML677401.1 coordinate 15,791,390, forward strand.
TTCTCTTTTAAAAAACACTACAAGTCAGAATCTGATATTCCTAATATTAGAAGGGAGCAGTAGTGGGTATAATTTGCTTTACAGCTCACATTTAAGACTGGTTGCGAAGTGGGAAATGCCACTAACTTTGAGAAATTACTATGAAACAACAACTATAAAAACAGGTTAAAATGTTTTGAGGAAGACGGCCTATACAAATCATATAGTTTAAAACAGGATATTCGGCTATGAAAAGAAATTCAGTTTTTAATAAACAATTCCATCAGTGAGTTAAAGCCAAAAGAATGTTCTTAATGAACAATTTAAATGATGCTATTTGCAAATGAGAGTCTAGTACAAAGTTTATTTACAGAAACTTATTTCTCCAGCAACTGATATCTTGTATTCATTTTACAAACAAAAGGCTTAAAAAATAAATGTAGAAAATACTTATCATGCAAAGTTTTGCAGAACAGGTTCTTAGGAACTCAATTCCCCAATGTCTAAGTAAAGAGTCGTCATATTCAGTGTCTGCTTTTATACACCACATTGCAGTACTCAGCACCTGACAATCACCATGATATTACAAGTCCATAGCAATCTTATAATCTTCTTCCTGTTAGACAAAGCCAAGGAGGCTTTTTTCCCTTCTTCTCTCCTTTTCCCCACCCCTCAAAAGGCGGGCTATTTTTCAGTATGGCAGATTTACAACAAATGGCAGGTACCTTGTACAGTTTGGGGCTTTTTTAAAAAATATATACACACATATACACACACACTGCATTGTAATAATCACAAATTTTGAAACAAATTTACCTAATTTTAGCCTTTAAAATGTCTTGAGATAGTGGTGTGGATGAAGCCAAGTCATCTCAGTTTCCAGGTTGAAACAACTTTTAAGAAACACCAAGTTGTGCCCAAAGCAAATGAAATGAATGAACCACCAGCAACAAAACAGAAAATATACACACAATAATATTTTTATAGTGATGGCAAGTGTTAAAGATGATCCTCTATATTATTATATTTTCTTTACCAATAAAAACCCACTTAAGAAAAAGATAGATTTGTATTTCAGTTGTACTTAATTCATCCCTAACTGAGGTATCAGGGAGATCATGCACGGCTCGTTTTTGAAGAGCCCTTAGGTCATCAAAGGACCTATGTACCCAAAACAACAAGTTGCTCAAAGTTAATGAAAGCTAGGGGTACATAAGAAATTCAAGATAACCCCTCTGCCAAGATAACCCTCAGGTACAGCCTACCCATACCTGATGTTTTATGTCTTGTCATGGAAAACAGATTCTTTTTAAGATTACCTTTGTTTACTGAAAAGTAAACAATGTGTGTATATAAATAAAATCCTTCCCAGGTAGCACTGAGGATGATAACAGCAGCACCTCCTTCGGGCATTGGCTGTAAATGAGATTCTGTACAAGCAAGAATGGAAAGGGGGTGGGGAAAGAGGGGACAAAAGAGAACAAGTGTCTTAAATTGCTCACTCTTTGGCCCAGTCTCATCTATAGAAACTGACATGTTTGACACTGAGTGATAGACAGCACATGCAACACTGAAACTGTAGTTTCACTACTGTGGAGTGGGTCAACACCATTCAGTGGCTGTTTTTTAGCCCCTTTCTTATAACTGGACAGTTTGTTCATAAGTAATGTCAACCCATCCACAGAGCAGCCCTGTAAATCTAACAAACCAACAATATCAATTGCCACTTTTAGGAAGACAAGCACAGCAAAGAACTCCGACAGACACATCCTGGCTCTTGTTTTGGCAGTGAGAGGAGAGGGGAAGGAAGAGAACGGGATCCTTCATGGACACAGGTGTCTAGCAGTTAGTGCTTTTTTGCTAAAAATTCTCATCTGTCAAGACAACTGGAGAGGATCTGATCCTTGAGTGCTATGTGCCCTTTAACTCCTGTAGTTAATTAAGCCAATGGATGTCAGATCCCACTAATCACCTCACTTCTCACAGAGCTCCAGCATCTCTCATGATTCAGCCAAAAGTGACCAGAATCAAGTTTCAATCGATATTCTTGCAATTATAACAGGATTTTAAAAAAAGATTGACTGGAAAAACAGTAGCAAATAAAGCAACTATTTTTCATATAATCAAGCAAAAACAAATTTATCACACAATCTCTCCTGACTTCCAATTAATGGAAAAGACAATTATAGCCAGAAATCAAATCAGGCCTTCACCCAAATTATGAGGTTTTTGTTTGCCTTTTCATGACTGAGCCTTTAGGATTCAAGTTTTCAGATTTTTACTCCGTAACCATGAGGGCTAGAAATTTTATTAATCAATAATGAAAGTTGAGATTCTCACTAATCACACAAATCCAGGAGCTGAGGCTAAGAAATATTATAAGAGCTGACAACACAGCTATCTACAAAATGGGACATTAACCAGAGACTTAGGTATCCACATACTAATTTGGTACAGTTCACCCCCACATTTTTGACAGAAGATTCAGTCTACTGAAACATTCCACGTGATGACATTTTTCCAGTGATAAATATTGCATTCTAGTGTTTTAGAAAAGCTCACATGTGAGTTCAAAATAATTGTAAAGTTACTTTTTCATTCTTTTATTCAGACTTCACAAATACAGTGGACAGGAAGTCATTTTAAAATAGGTCCATATAATTATGGACTTCTGGAACATATCAAATTTAATTCAAATTTTAGAGAAATACAGACATAACTGAATACAAAATATTCCATGACCAACCCACAGCTTTAAGTGTACTTCATTTGCGGAATAAAACCAAGTACTAATCCAGATACTAGTACATCCACAACATAGTCAAGATCTTTTGAGTGGGATGTTACTGTTTACAGTAATCTGCAGATTCAGTACTCCCTCTCCATCAGGGCTAACAGCATGTAAATTATACATTATATGACAATCTCCCTTCTATTCTTCCAAATAGCCTTCATCTCACAAAAGCAGCTGCTGCAAGTTACATTGGATCAGGAACCTTCTAAACCAGTGGTTTTCAATATACAGATTACAAGGCCCAAGAAAGGAGTTAGGTCATCAGCAGTTACCTAGGCAGAGTGGAAGGCTGGCACAATATAAAGCTACGCCATTCCATCCCCATAGCACTGAAGTAGATTTGCTCAAATATTTATCCTCAGATGCTAGCAGCATGAGTTCACATCACAGCAGGTCAGAAGGTGCAAAGGTTTCTAAGGCAGATTTTAAGGGAATCAGTAGAGTGTGACTTTGGGGGGCCTCAAGTGGAAAATATTGGAGAGAAGTTTTGAGATCTGAACAGATAAATAAGAAAAGTTCCAAAACCCATCCATCCCCAAGGGAAAAGATCACCACAATTAGATGCAAAATCAAGGTCTGCACATCTCTAGTGTACAAATATCCCACCAGTTGTTAGTATAGTCTTAGTCAGGAACTAGTAACCAATTCCGAGCGGATTTCTTTTTAAACCACAAAAATAGTGTAGCTCTTCTCTTATAAAGACTGAGAAAACAAGAATCATGACATACTGACCTCTAGATTAACAGGTCAAAAAAATTCTACAAAAAATTATACTACTAAAATCATCCCTTTTGAACTGTTAAATTCACCTGATAGTACATATCAAACTGTTATTTGCTGTACTGCTTGGCTCTTTGAATTCCAAAACCCTTCTACAAGAGATACCACATCTAGATCAGTGTCAAATAAACAAACAAACCAAAGATACTGATTTTTTGTATGTTTTAAAGCATGTGGAGTGACTATGTGCTATGCAAGTTAATTTGTCTCAAATTTCTGGTTTGATGGATTCTGAAGCAGTACTCTCCATGAAATACTAGGCACAAGAATAACCAGTTAGGCAGCTTTTCTGCCTAATATACGAGTCTCTAAAGTTAACATTCTTGGCAATACAACACTATAACTGATATGCTTCTCAATACTTAAGAGTTGCAAAACCATGAAGCACTGTATAAGTTTGTAGCTTTGACAAGCAGTTACAGTTCTGGACAGATCTCTTCTACGGTGTGCTCGCTATTCTCCAGCTGGTCACTAGTAGCATGTGCTGTATAACAGAAAAAAGGGGAGAGATTACAAAACAGATTTAAATATTCATAGTTTGAACCACATGCACTCACAAGGCCTTCCTTTGTTGCCACAAAGAGCAGAGGTAACATTTGGCAACCCTGAAACATAGTGGACTCAGGATATGTCTACACTGCAATGTAAACCCAAGGGTTGAATTTAGACTCAAGCCTACCCCACCCCATTCCATCTACATACAAGTAGTGCTAATCCAGGGTACCAGGACCCCACCAGCGTGGAGGGTCCAAGCCCAAGCCAAGCCAGGACCCAGGTTCAAGCCCTTTTGCTTTGCAATGTAGATGCAGCAATTGAGTGTAGATCAGGTGTGGGCAAACGCTTTGGCCTGAGGGCCACATCAGGGTTGCAAAATTGTATGAAGGGCCGGGTAGGGAAGGCCCCTATCCGACCCACTCCCCAGTTCCTGACCCCTGACTGCCCCCCTCAGAATCTCCAACCCATACAACCCCCCAGCTCCTTGCCCCCTGACCCCTTCCTCCAGAGACCTGCCCTGACCCTAATCACCCACTCTGGGATCCCACCCCCACCTAAGCTCCCCTGCTCCTTGTCCCCTGACCACCCCGTCCCGAGACCTCCCATCCTAACTACCCCTCAGGAACCCACCCCTTACCTAATCCACCCCTGCTCCCTGTCCTCTCACTGCCCCGTCCCCGAGCCACACTCCCGCCCCCTGACAGACCTCTGGGACTCCCACGCCTATCTAACCCCCCCATTCCCCACCCTCTGACTACCACCACCCAGAACCTCCGCCCCTTGACTGCTCCCTGGAACCCCCTGCCACTTATCCATCCTCCTGGCCCCTTACCATGCCACTCAGAGCAGTGTGTCTGGCAACTGTGCAGCCCAGACAGAGCTAGACACACTGCCCTGCTGGAGCTCACAGCCCCGGCCCCAGAGTGCTGCCCGTGCAGCGCACTGAGGCTGTGGAGGGACAGCCGGGGGAGGGGCCAAGAGTAGCCTCCCTGGCTGGGAGCTCAGGGGCTGGGGCTGTGGCCTGTGTGCCATAGTTTGCCCACCCCTGATGTAGATTATCAAGCCTAGGTTAAGAAACCCAAGACCTGTTACCTCAAGTTCTACTAACACTGGGCTTACGTTGCAGTGTAGACATACCCTCTGCAGCCTGCACTTTTTTTCTGGGACCTCAGTCACTACCAAAACCCTCCCAAATGGTACACTTTATTTACATCCTAAATGCTGAAAACACAGCACCTCTTAGCACGTATACAACATGTGTGAACATCGGATCCTTGCTGCACTGCATGGGACCTGATAGATCCTACAAAATTTCTGAGAAGCTACTCATTTGCAGAGCCCAAGATTCAAAATTCCTGAAACATAGGCACACTCATCAATCTTTAATCCTGGGTGGACCTCCTATACTGAGTTTTGAAATGAAGCAGCACAGTACTAGAGTGAAAGGCTGCATAAGTATAGTTACAATTAACACACGTCCTCAATTGCTATTTCAGCCTCACCGTGCTATATGAATTAAAGAAACTAGAACATCACCCAGGACTTCTAAAATTTTCCTTAAAGGATTTCTGAATCAGACACACCCAAATTTCAGTTCCATACAATATTATGGAAGAAACTTTTGCATTGAACACACACAATACAGCAAAAGCATGATCCTATTCCAACCCCATAAGTAACTGTAACACCATCTTGCAAATCCCAGAGGGCTTAAGAAAACACCAAAAAAACAATGCTTCCCACTTACCACCTTGGCAGAATGCAGTCCTAAATAAGTATTAATTGGTTCAAAGCAACTGTCCAGTGGCTAGAACAAACAAGTAAACTTAGAACCAAAAATAAGGACTTTTGTCTTTGATAAATGATTTGAAGAGCCCAATTTAAAAGGTATCGGGGAAAGTGTTAACACCCTCCAAATGCCAAACGGAGTCTGAGATACATGGCTAAGTCTTTTGAGCAATCAAATGGGGGAGTGATATCATCCTCTGTGGAGCCGATATGAACTTTAAAAAAGAAAGGTTCCTCACCCTGACCCCTTTGCTACAGGAAAAGGATTAGCCACACTGCCAACGCAGACACATCTAACCAAAAAAAACCTTGCTACGGGGCAAAACGTTGACTATAGTCACTAAACTAAATTTTCTACAGCTGCATGAATTCCATACAATAGAAGTTTGTGACTCAGTCCTGGGCAGATTTTAGATCTAAAAAATAAAGTTTCCTGTGCTTAATAGGTTATGCAAAACAATACAGTGGTCTATTGTAGATTGACCAGAGTAAAAGAAAAAAAAAAAAGTGTCCTTCACAGAAAAGTGACAATGCCTCCTATGAGGAGGGCCAGTCTAGTCAACAAAAGTTAGGCACCTAGATCTTGACAGCCAAATATATCAGGCTAATTCGACCACAACAAGTCAAGATGATCTCCCCTTTCAAAGACAGGAACAATTGGACTGGTATCCCACCTAGCCTTTTGAAAATAAGCCTATGTTGTGTAGCAGACAGACCAGTGAAAACTGAAGTCCAACTTCGGAGCCCAGGCTATAAACCTCAACAAGGACAAAAGCCTAACTAAGGGCCCTATTGTTTCTGGAGGGAAATCAATGAACAATTGCATTGGGAACAGCATATATGGCACCCAGTTCTATCCAGGACTTTGATCTGCATAGAGGAGATTTCAGAGGTCACACAGCACAACTGTGGTTTTCCCATTTTCTCTCTAAGTATGTAAAAGTTATTCCTGGACTTTAGGAAAGCTTTTGGCACAGTCTCCCACAGTATTCTTGCCAGCAAGTTAAAGTAGTATGGGCTGGATGAATGGACCATATGGTAGATAGAAAGCTGGCTAGGGCTCGGCGGGTACTGATCAATGGCTCTATGTCTAGTTGGCAGCCGGTATCAAGCAGAGTGCCCCAAGGGTCGGTCCTGGGGCCGGTTTTGTTCAATATCTTTATCAATGATGTGGAGGATGGCATGGACTACACCCTCAGCAAGGTACTGAATGCTCCGAGGTCACACTCAGGAACGTGGAAGCTGTAAGCTGTGAAGCTCCTAGCCTGGGAGACAAGCTGTTCACAGAGAGGAAGCTTCCCCCAAAAGTCCTGACTGGCTTCGTAGGGAGCGGTTTCAGACCATTGACCCGGGGACTCGGTGACATGAACATCATCGGGCCCAATGATAAACTAAAGGAAAGCACTGTACTGGTATCGGCTGTTGCTTATTACAAAGCAATGATACATCTTGTGGCAAGGATATATTGCCACACAAAAATAAGTCCTCTACAAATTAAGGGCAGCATACCTTTTTCCAACCTCTCAGGAAGGGATAATGGAAGCAAGAGTGATCATCCTGAATTTAGTTATCGTAATGAACTAGTTGAATTTTTGTAAAACTAGACTGGGAGAGGATGGAGCTGAACCAGATGATATGTCCCTCCTTTAAAGTGCTGGGCACTTTCCATAGGGAGGAAAATGAGATATGGTCAGTATGTTGTCCTTGACTGAGCAGTCAGACGCACGCTTGAAAGCTGAAATAGTCTGATAAGAAGGGCCCACTGGGGATGATGCTGAGCATCATCCAAAGAGGCTTAGGCCTTCTTTTAAAGGCTGAAAAGGGTGACTCTTTCTGGGGCAGGGCTCTGTAAGATATCTAGACACCTGTGTCAGTTATCTTTTGCAAGCTCTGCCCACACTCCCAGAGATGTAGTCACCTTTCTCATAAGGTCCTAGAACATAAGAACGGCCATATTGGGTCAGACCAAAGGACCATCAAGCCCAGTATCCTGTCCTCTGACAGTGGCCAATGGCAGGTGCCCCAAAGGGAACGAACAGATATGTTATCATCAAGTAATCCATGCCCTGTCACCCAATTCGAATTTCTGGCAAACAGAGGCTAGGGACACCATTCCCGCCCATCCTGACTAATAGCCACTGATGGACCTATCTTCCATGAATCTATCTAGCTCCCTTTTGAACCCTGTTATAGTATTGGCCTTCACAACATCCTCTTGCAAAGAGTTCCACAGGTTGACAGTGCATTGCATGAAAAAATATTTTCTTGTGTTTATTTTAAACCTGCTACTCATTAATTTCATTTAGTGATTCTTTGTTCTTATATTATGAGAAAGTAAATATAGAAGTATTATTTACTCTATCTCTATACCACTCATGATTTTATAGACCTCTATCATATCCCCCTTAGTCGTCTCTTTTCCAAGCTGAAAAGTCTCAGTTTTATTAATCTCATCTCATACAGAAGCCATTCTATACCCCTAATCATTTCTGTTGCCCTCTTCTGAACCTTTTTCAATTCCAATACATCTTTTTTTGAGATGGGGCAACCACATCTGCACACAGTATTAAAGATGTAGGCATACCCTGGATTGATATAGAGGCAATATATTTTTTTTTCTGCCTTATTATCCAACCCTTTCTTGATGTTTCCCAACATCCTGTTCACTTTTTTGACTGCCGCTGTACAGTGAGCGGATGATTTCAGAGAACTACCCACAATGACTCCAAAATCTCTTTAAGTAGTAACTGCTAATATAGACCTCATCATTTTTTATGTATAGTTAGGATTATGTTTTCCAATGTGCATTACTTTGCATTTATCAACATGAAATTTCATCTGCCATTTTGTTGCCCAGTCATCCAATTTTGTGAGATCCTTTTGTAGCTCTTCGCAGTCTGCCTGGTATTTAACTATCTTGAGTAGTTTTGTATCATCTGTAAATTTTGCTACCTTGCTATTTACCCCTTTTTCCAGATCGTTTATGAATATGTTAAATAGGACTGGGCCTAGTATAGATTCCTGGGGGACACCATTATTTACCTCTCTCCATTCTGAAAACTGACCATTTATTCCTACCCTTTGTTTCCTATCTTTTAACCAGTTACCAAATCATGAGAGAACCTTCCCTCTTATCCCATGACTGCTTATTTTGCTTAAAAGGCTTTGTCAAAGGCTTTCTGAAAATCTAAATACACTATATCCACTGGATCTCCTTTGTCCACATGCTTGTTGACCCCCTCTGAGAATTCTAACAGATTGGTGAGCCATGATTTCCCTTTACAAAAACTATTGTGACTATTCCCCAACAAATTATGTTAATCTATGTGTCCGACAATTTTTTTCTTTATAATAGTTTAAACAAATTTGCCCAGTACTGAAGTGAGGTTTACTGGCCTGTAGTTGCCAGGGTCACTCCTGGAGCCCTTTTTAAAAATTGGCATCACATTAGCTATCTGCCAGTCATCTAGTACAGAAGCTGATTTAAATGATAGGTTATATATGACAATTAGTAGTCCTGCAATTTCACATTTGAGTTCCTTCAGAACTCTTGGGTGAATACCATCAGGTCCTGCAGACTTATTACTGTTTAATTTATCAATTTGTTCCAAAACCTCCTCTAATCACACCTCAGTTTGGGACAGTTCCTCAGATTTGTCACCCAAAAAGAATGGCTCAGGTTTGGGAATGTCCCTGATATCCTCAACAGTGAAGACTGATGCAAAGAATTCATTTAGTTTCTCAGCAATCGACAAATACTTTAAAATCCTCCAGAAGAGAAAGAGATGTTGACTTCTAGGTGACAGCCTCTTTTGGAGAAGAAGAAATATTTGGTGGGAGAGCAGAGAGAGAACATCTAGAGGTTCTTCCAGTATGGCCCCATCTTTTGTAGGCTTCAACAAAGGAGGAGGACGAGGGATGGTAGAAGGGGCTTCCCTAGAGGTCCCTGGCATGGGTGAAGGTGACCCCCTTTTACACCCTACTGAGTAGTCCAAGACACCTAGTACAGCTATTTCCTTGGCGGTATTCTGCACTTCATACTGTCCAATGTGGTGGGTGCCACACCAGGGCCTCCTTGTAAGAAAGCCAATCATAACTTTTAGCTTTGGTATCCCTGGAGAGAGGTCTGCAATGTGACCTAGGAGACCTCAAAGACGACACTGGTTTCTTGTAGCCCAAGTCCAAAGAGAAGATGCAACTCTCTTCAGTAAACAGAGGAGATATTCATGAAGCTCTTGATGCTTCCCTATTGGCACTGACACAAAGGAAGTGCCCAAGGGAGCTCACAGAAGTGATAAAGGCAGTTGAAATGCAGAGAGTGGTGCTGGGGGAGAGTGAAGAAGCCAGTGAAAGAGATAAAGCCATGCTGGTAAATACGGACTGTGCAGACATTGACACCATTGGTGACAGATGCTGTAACAAGAGAGAGTCTGATACCTGCAAACACAAGAGGTCCATCACTGCAAAGGCAGCCAGCAAAGCTAACTGCACCAAAGAGGTAATTTTTCAGCCACCTGAGCCGACAGTGCCAGAGTCAATGGCAATTGTGAAGACACTGGTCTCGATGGTCTTGGTGACCAATAGTGCCTGCAACCAGACCTTAAGTCACTAGAGGCCCTTCGGTGAAATGAAGGATGGGACTTTAACTGTCTGTGAGACTCAGATGATGGAAGCTTACAGCACTTCGAGGAAGCCACTGGGGATGAGGGGTGTGTCTCTCTGAATTTTGGTCTCAAAGCTATGCACTTTTTGTAGATAGGAGAGTCCAGCCTCTTATGGTCAGGGTCCAGCTTCGAAGACGACTTCTCTTTCTTTCTTGTGGTATAGAAGGAGGTACAGACAGAATGTCTCCCCAACCTAGACTAATTAAGAAGATTTTGTACCTATCTGTGTCAGGGATCATGGTCCTGCAAGTGGCACACTGCTTAAACCCTAGGTATTTTTTCATATCAGTTCTTGAAACAACCATACTATATTAAATTTAACTAGAACTATATAAAGCAAGATGAACTCTTTAGAGAGGCTAGTGAACCAAAACTAAATAGCTAAGAGGAGCTCCAACTCTCAGCATAGGTAGTAAGAAGGAACTGAGAGAAGTGGCGATAATGCCCCTTTTGTGGCCTTAGCTCAACACAGGAGGAGAGTCTGGGCATGTGCACCACTTCGTGGTACTGCTGGCTAAGTCGCCAACTCAAGTGCGTTGAGTGTATACCTACAGTTGAATGTATATGTCCACAATCACTTGAAGAATAACCACGAGTTGTTGCCTGCCTGTGCACCTACTAAATCTGAAAACCTAATTGAGAGCTGTCAGTTCTCTTAACATTAGCCTCATTGCAGACAATTTTAAGGCTGGTAGGAATTTAAGACAGGGACAAGATATTTACTAACACAGGTTTGCTTAAAGTTCATTCCCTTTATATCATTCCTGCTCCCAAAAAAACTATACACATAATCAGTTATTCAACGGAGAACTTTCAATCAACTCGCAAAGATAAAAATGAAGAGTTATTGGATTTTCAAGAGAAAAATAATTAGGCAAATGAAGCAAAAGTGAATCAGATATTTAGCCGATTACATAGAAATTAAAAGGTGGTGAAGTATTTCACTGATTAGGCAAAGTGATATAAAGAATAAACTAAACTGCAGAAAGGTAAGCAACAAGTTCACAGAAAGGAAAACTCAAGCTGAACTAGTTAGGAGAGTTACTGGACTAGTAACTGGTAAATAAAGTGTTAGAAATGTATACAGTTAATTGGGCATGAGCAGTCAGTCAAGAATTGATAATTACCAGATGCAGCTCAGAAATCAGATTATGAAGCAGGATGGAGTGATGTCAAACAGCAGAGATGGAAAAATGCTGCAAACGCGTGCCCGTCTTTCCCCTGGAGAGTGCAGCTGGAGAGCGGAGCTGCCTCCCTGTTTTATAGCAGGGAGCAGAAAGAAGATGGTAGCTTCACGCCACGGAGAAAGGCCACAAAGATGCCTATTGGTGTCCTCCTTTCCCCTAGAGAGTGAAGCTCTAGTAAATAGCCATTATATGGCTTAGGATTATGCATTACTGGGGCCCTACCAAATTTAAAGCCATGAAAAACATGTCACAGACCATGCACTCTGGTCTCCTCCTGTAAAATCTGGTATTTTGAGTGCTTTTACCCTATACTATACAGATTTCACTGGGGGAAACCAGTGTTTCTCAAACTGGGGGGCCTGACCCAAAACAGAGTTGTGGGGGGGTCACAAGGTTATTTTAGGGGGGTTACAGTATTGCCACCGTTACTTCTGCACTGACTTCAGAGCTGGGCGGCTGGAGAATGGCAGCTGCTGGCCAGAAGCCCAGCTCTGAATGCACAGCCACGGCCACCAGCAGCACAGAAGTAAGGATGGCGTGGTAGGATGTTGCCACTCTTACTTCTGCACTGCTGCCTTCAGAGCTGGGTGGCCAGGCAGTGGCAGCAGCTGAGGGACCAGCTCTGCAGACAGCAGAGCAGAAGTAAGGGTGGCAATAACATACCATGACATTCTTACTTCAGACTGCTGCTGGTGGCAACTCTGCATTCAGAGCTGAACTCCCAGCCTGCAGCTGCCGCTCTCCAGTTGCCCAGCTCTGAAAGCAGCCCCGCCGCCAGCAGCAATGCAGAAGTAAAGGTAGCAGTACCGCAAGCTCCCTATAATGACCTTGTGACTTCCCAACTTCTTTTTGGGTCAGACCCCCTACAATTACACCATGAAATTTCAGATGTAAATAGCTGAAATCATGAATCAGAGGGGTAGCCGTGTTAGTCTGGAATTGCAGAAGTGACAGAGTCCTGTGGCACCTTAAAGACTAACTAAAGTATAAGAGCATAAGCTTTCGTGGGCTAATACCCATTTCGTCGGATGCATGCAGTGGAAGTATCCAGGTGCAGGTATAAATAGGTAGGCAAGAACCAGGTTAAAGATAACAGGGTGGGTTCAATGAGGCTGAACCAGCTGTTATCTCTAATCAGGGAGGGTGAGGTATTCCTCTAGCAGCTGAACTGGAGGTGTGAACAGCGTGCATCCGACAAAATGGGTATTAGCCCACAAAAGCTTATGCTCTAATACTTTAGTTAGTCTTTAAGGTGCCATAGGACTCTGTCACAGCTGAAATCATGAAGTTTATGATTTTTTGAATCCTATGACTGTGAAATTGACCAAAATGGACTGTGAATTTGGTAGGGCCCTATGCATTACGATAGAAAGCTAAACAATCGGTGGGTCTGAGAATGACATAAGACTCCCCAGGAGCAGTTATTGTGAGCTTTAGCACCCCCACTAGTAATACATATTGGTACCAAAATTTGTGATTTATAGCCAAGAATTGAGAAAAGCAGTTGCCCAGTCACCTTTCCTGGGGAGGGTGGGAGCCTAGACCATTTCTGTAGAATCTCATTTTACAAAAGACTGTAGTTTATACTGTTGGGAAGAAAACCTTTCAAATATCAACTAAATGTAAACTAATGCAGCACCTTCTAGAGTCTGCAGACATCTCTAGTGCCTCTGCTATTCACAGCTTTGCCAAGCAGCAACTCAGCAAGGTTAAGGCTTCAGATCCATGGCTACTACAGTCTTGTGAGCACCAGTGAAATGGGGCGAAAGGAAGGGGGATAACATGTCAATTTCATGATGCCCACAACTGTTTCAAAGAGCTGAGCTGCAGCAAAAGTAGGCATTATAGTTCTTAATGGGGAGGACACCCTAAAAACAATCTGGAGGAAAGGAGTAGCGGGGTATAGTAGTGCAGACAAGAAGCTTAGAGATGGAAAGAGAAATCATGTTCGCTCGCTCTCTTCCAAAAGCTAGAAGTGGGATGAAACTTCCTATTTATAAAAAATTGCTAGCCAGAAGCTGATACAAAGAATGGAGCCCTGAAACAGATTCCATAAACAGCACTCTTCCAGCAGGTGAGATGGCAGGGAGGCTGGGCTTCTCAGTACGGAAATGTAAAATCATTTTATAAAACAGGAAACCACATACCAATGTCCTAATTGCTTAGCTGCAAAGTTGCAGTAATGTAAGTGGAAGATTTTAGCTAGAATGGTAGATACCTGCTCTGCTCTACTCTAACATTAGATAGGTACTTATCAGGTATGGTGCCAGCCCACAATGACAAAGTAGTATGGCAGCAGAGTGGCAAGCAAGTGCAAAGAGACATTCCTACATGCCCAGTGCTTATTTTAGTCATCGGTACAGGTCCTGCTCCCACCTCAATAAAAATACAGGCAGCTGCTACAAAAAGGGTCAGCTTGCTCCGTGGAAGTAGGACTGGCTGTAGAGAACTTCTGAAGCGTTTGAAACACATGGGTTTACTTGGTCATTGTGTCACCACGAAGGAGAATCCCTGGGTTTGGGATAGCAACAATAGCAATTTGATGTATTTCTAAAGCTAAGAACCTAGATGTCAAGATGGTGCCTAGGTACTACAATGACGGATGCTATATAAATATAGCATAGGGAAGGGGACATTCTCAGCCTTAGTGGCTACAAACTGAGTGGAAGAGAAGGGTAACTCCCTTTGCTTTTCTGCACTTCTGACAGTTCAAAGGACCACCATGCTTAAACATTCCTTTGATGATTAGCTGCTCACCGGGTTGAGGGGTTTCTGTACTCATGGTTTCTACATCTCCAGCATCATGCATCTCTTGATCTTCATCATCATCCTCATCATCATTTTCATCCTCCTCCTCACCATGTAGTTCTTTTGCAATTAGCTGCCTCGCCAATTTGATATTTCGTCCTTCGTTGTAATGCATTTTTCTCTTCATTTCAAACTGTTTCTTTTTTTCTGCGGAAAGAGCAGGAAAATATTCTTTGATATATTCTTACACTAGTTCTTTGGAAACATTCCAACATATCACTGTTTGCCAGGTAGGAGTTACCTCTCCCAGAGCGTATGTAATCTTTATGTCATTTAAGTTATTGTATGTTTTGAATTTAAAATATTTTCTTTAATTATTAGTTTGAAATACTCTATGGAAGGACTCTGTGTTAGCAAACTATAACTTAGTGCTCTTCATTACTAGTCAAATTAAAAATTAATAAAGCAGTCAAAAATTTTGCCAAATGAAAATAAGTCATCTCAGTGGAGTGAGGCACAACTTACTCCTCACATGCTCTTACTAGAGGATTCGCTCTGTTTTGGGAAGATTTAGAGATACAGCCCAGGGAAATATGGGAAGAACAATTTAAGAATTAGATTTGTTGCCACTTAATTACCCATGAACACTTATAGAGGTAATACTAAGAAAAAAAACCTGATGTGTTTTAGTCAGCTTCTTCCCAAAAGGAGGAAATCTGAATGGATTTGAGGGTGTCTTAAAAGACTGACTGCTACTCACAAACCTAAGTGACTAAATCTGGACTGAACAAAAACACACGGGAACTTTTCATTCAGTGAATGCAAAGGCATACCTGCCCCTATTAAGTGATGCAAGACTAACTTCTCTTTAGTACTACAGACAACTTGAACAAATCACTGCAGAGGCCAGCAGATCAAGCCCTAGAGCTGGCTTAACTTGCTTGCCAGCTAATTGCCAAGAGGCAACTACCAGGGGCATATTTTCCTAACATAGAAGAAAGGTGGAAAGAAGCTCTCTCTAAGATCCCAGCCTCTGAACATGTGCATAGTTTTTCCCCTATGAAATAGGGGCCTGGTTAAGGTCTAACAATTCACCACAACCATATTAATCTTTGCTTCTTGGCAGCCCCAAGTACAGCTTCAACTTCCTTGTTAGAAGGGAAACTGAAAGTTCACACTCTACAAGTGGGACCAGAAAAAAACAAGAAACTGCAATACCTCTCTGCACTCAACATCAAACACTTGGATTTAAATCCAAGATGTTTCATTGCTTAATCATTCTGTTAAAATGCTACAGTGCAAGTTAATTCAGAGTAGTATCTGCTTTGAAGGTATACTGAGACAACCTATTGAGGAATTGCTATGGATACCCTGCTAGCTCCCTCTTCCAGCTGATTCATGGAATTACATTGGCTGGAAAGTGTAGTTGCTTCTCCTGCCCATTAAGTAAAAATGCTTAATAAATAGCAATAGATAGGTATTAGTTATAAAGTCTAGAGCGGTCAATTGCAGTTAACTCAAGCGATTATCTCAAAACAAATTAACTTAATTAAAAAATTAATTGTGATTAATCAGTTTTAATTGCAAATATTTGTAATAATATAAAGTGAGCACTATACACTTTGTATTCTGTGTTGTAACTCAAATCAACATATTTGAAAATGTAGAAAACATCTAAAAATATTTAAATAAATAGTATTCTAGTATTGTTTAACAGTGCAATTAAAATGCGATTATTTTTTTAATAATTTGACAGCCCTAATTAGGTCCAACAGAAAGGTGTGCAGATTAAGGGGTAACTTTCCAAAATAAAACTCTCTGTGGGTCAATACACAAGCATTGGTGGAAACTACTCGTCTTACAAGAGCTCCTCCAACACAAGTGAGCATGATCTTTATGAACTTGCTCCCAGATTAGTTTAGCAGCTGCAATTTAATCTAACCAAACTTGGAAGTATCCAAGTTAATAAATAATCTAAGTCACCTCTAGAGAGCTGTTTTTCCATTTTCAGATCACAGCATCGTTCTGATGAATGGTCCATCTCCTCCTCAGACATTTCTTACTGAAAGAAAGCTATTCAACAACAAAACAGAAAAAATAAAACCTACCTCGTTCTTCAGGTGTTAACTCTTCATCCTCATCCTCCTCCTCCTCCCTGCACTCTTCTTCTTGAGCTAGAATTTTGGGTCCTTTACCTTCAGCTGCCACTAACCTAACAAAAATGTACACAAAGACATGCTGAAGCAGAGTATCAACCTCTCACAACAATAAAGTCAGGGGTGGGCAAACTTTTTGGCCCGAGGGCCACATTGGGGTTAAAAATTGTGCAAAGGGCCGGATAGGGAAGGCGGTGCCTCCTCAAACAGCCTGGCCCCACCCCCTATCCAACCTCCACCCAGTTCCCACCCTGACTCCCCCCCTCAAAACCCCCGATCCAGTCAACGCCCCCCAGTCCTTGTCCCCTCACTGACCCTCTCCAGAGACCCCCCCCCCCCACTATAACTGCCCCCTCCAGAACCCCACCGCCTATCTAAGCCCCCCTGCTTTGCTCCCTGACTGCCCCCTCCCAAGATCCCCCCACCCCAACCACCACCACCCCGGGACCGCACCAACTAAGCACCACCCCGCCCCCACCCTTACTCAGCTGGGCGCTCCTGTATCCAGCTGCCAGCCAGGGAGCGCAGGGCCCTGCAGCTCCCCGCGCTGCCCCCAGCCAGGAAGCGCGGGGCCCAGAGGCAGCCGCTCTGGGCCCAGCCAGCAAGCGCGGGGCCCCGCGGCTCCTCGCTCTGCCCCCGGCCAGGGAGCGCTGGGGCACACCACCCTGGGCCCGGCCAGGGAGGGAGGACCTCACAGCTCCTTGCGCTTGGCCCACCCCCAGCCAGAGCTTGGAGACCCACAGTGTGGCATGCCACGCTCAGCCCGGCCCCAGCTCGCAGGCCGGACTAAAATGGCCGGTGGGCCACATGTGGCCTGCAGGCTGTAGTTTGCCCACCCCTGAATTAAGTACTTAGCTTGTATGCATACGTAAAAAAATCTTCTGGTATATTAAAGATACTTTTGTCCATTATTTAGAACTAGCATCTCATGTTAATTTTGAACTTACTCTGCAAGAAGTTTTGTTTTCAATGGTGTCGCTTGCATGGGAAGTTACTACTCAGCATGAATAGTCATGGCAAAATCCTGCTCTTACCAAAATATGTAAGATCTACCGGAAACCAAGAAATTACTCTGAAGACAGACAATTTTCAAACTTTGTCAATATTCTATTGCCAGCACCACTTACTTTTTAGCTAACATATCTGCTGTTATGGGTTCATTCGATTCTGAATCACTTACTGCATCTTCATCGTCCTCTCCAACCATACTAGAAAGACAAACATGCAAGAGAATTAATTCTGAACTATCTCTGATCAACACTTTGAACAGTAGTGCAGAAATTAGACAACTTTACTTATTTCAGTTCAACTATTCCTTTAAAACTCAATTCCAGCTTTTTCTTTTTCTGGTCTAAATATTTTGATGCAAACAGTTTTGTTTCCTGTTACACCGATTCAAAGTCTATGCTTTGCAAGCCCCTGCAGTGTAATCTACAAATAGAATTCCAAAAATGTGTAAAGCTTAAAACATTTAAAGCTTCTCAAAATCCCCATTAAAAATACTACAAGATATTCAGCCTAAGCTTTTATTTAAACCATGTAACATACTTCCAAATGTACCCTAACATACTATTATCTCATCCAATATATCATTATCTCATCACTTAAAATTCAGATGGACAACCTGAAGCCTGTCATGCAGTCAGCTGCAGTACTAGTACATACAGTATCATTCATAAGCTTAAGTATGCTGCTAAACTGCTTAGGTGTAGTCAAGTATTCCGTTATACTCCTGTTATTAAAGAATGTTTAAGTGAGTTTACCTATGGTAGGGAGTGCTTGGTTCATCTATTTTCATTAAACCATAGTCCTTCCCTGCTGGATGGTATGTAGCTAGGATGTTCATTTCATCCCACTTTTGGGACTTTTTTCTGAAATGAGAATGCAAAGTTTTCCCATATGCTAAAAGACATTTTATTCTCTTTTGACAAGGAAGAAGAATATGTAGGTCCACCTTTGGTTTCCATTCCCTGACATTTACAAATAGGGAAAGATCAAGACAGTTGCCTGGGAGATTCCTTAAATTAGTAAGCAAGGAGAAAAACAACAACAACATATATTTTGAGACAAGCACTGTTATAAATGATAACTTCATATAGTTCTAGTACGTGAGCAGTTTTCAGTATTTTTACAAAATAGATTTTAGACCTCTTTATAGTCCTCCGCTATGTGACGGAGTCAGACCAGAAGGATATAGGAGAGTGCTGGAAGGCAGGTATATCAGCCTTAGGATGTGCAGGTCCTTGTTCCCTGGATAGCCAAACAAAGGCTACTCCAGACCAATCAAGAGGGGCAAGACAGAGGAGAAGACTCCGAAGTTAAGGAGTCATCCCTAACAGAAAGTCACCCCCGCTTCTTTGCTGAAATATCTCCCGAATTGTTCCTCGCCCCTGGGAAGGGCAGAAAAACCAAGAAAGAAAGAAGGGCAGCAAAGGCTTTGGGCACTCGGATTCTGCTTCAGGGCCAGAACATGGCCTGTATAGGCAGACGAACACAGGCAACTGAAGGGGAGAGCCCTGAGATGGAAGAGGGGTCAGAAACTGGTTCCAACCCCAACCTCTCAACCCTGATATACCTGCCTTCCAGCACTCTCCTATACCCTTCTGGTCTGACTCCGTCACAGCTATTAAATATTTGCTAAATGGAGAGAGAGTGATGGAGCAAAAATGGTAATATAAGAGTATGAATTATTAAGTCTTCCACCTATCAGGAGTATTTATACAACTTAAGTCTTAGTTATGTGTATTTTTACACTGTCATGGGGTACATATGAATGTTTTCTCTATCATCCCTGTTCACAATAAGGACTATTACACTAAACAAGAACTTAGAACCATAAAGTTAGAAGGCACTGCAAAGGTCGTCTAGTCTAATTCCTAATGGATGCCTCAGATACACTCTGGAAAAATTCCACCATGATTTCAACAGCCTCCACCCCACCATCCATCTCAGCCTAGACCAGTCTACACGAGAGGTCCACTTCCTAGACACCATGGTGGAAATTAATGACGGCCACATCAACACCACCCTATACCGAAAACCTACCGACAGCTACGCCTATCTTCATGCCACCAGCTTCCATCCCAGACGCAGCACACAATCCATTGTCTACAGCCAAGCACTGAGATACACTCGTATTTGCTCCAACCCCTCAGACAGAGACCAACACCTACAAGATCTTCACCAAGCTTTCTCAAAACTACAATACCCGCACAAGGAAATAAGGACACAGATCAACAGAGCCAGACGTGTACCCAGAAGCCTGCTGCTGCAAGGCAAACCCAAGAAAGAAAACAACAGAACACCACTGGTCATCACCTACAGTCCTCAGTTAAAACCTCTCCAATGCATCATCAATGATCTACAACCCATCCTGGACAACAATCCCTCACTTTCACAGGCCTTGGGAGGCAGGCCAGTCCTGGCCCATAGACAACCCGCCAACCTCAAGCATATTCTCACCAGCAACAGTACACTGTGCCATAACTCCTCTAACTCAGGAACCAATCCATGCAACAAACCTCAATGCCAACTCTGCCCACATATCTACACCAGCAATACCATCACAGGACCTAACCAGATCAGCTATACCATCACTGGTTCATTCACCTGCACATCTACCAATGTAATATATGCCATCATGTGCCAGCAATGCCCCTCTGCTATGTACATCAGCCAAACTGGACAGTCCCTACGAAAAAGGATAAATGGATACAAATCAGATATCAGGAATGGCAATATACAAAAACCTGTTGGAGAACACTTCAATCTCCCTGCACACACCATGAAAGACTTAAAGGTCAGCATTTTGCAGCAAAAAAACTTTAAGACCAGACTGCAAAGAGAAACTGCAGAGTTGCAATTCATTTGCAAATTTGACACAATCAATTTGGGACTGAATAGAGACTTTGAATGGCTAGCTAACTACAAGAGCACTTTCTCTTCTCTCGCTATTCACAC
This sequence comes from Dermatemys mawii, assembly GCA_007922305.1. Classification (NCBI taxonomy): domain Eukaryota; kingdom Metazoa; phylum Chordata; order Testudines; family Dermatemydidae; genus Dermatemys; species Dermatemys mawii. The sequence continues at coordinate 15,811,941 of ML677401.1, forward strand.
CTCCAATTCAGCTGCTAGAGGAACACCTCACTCTCCCTGATTAGAGATAACAGCGGGACCCACCCTGTTATCTTTAATCTGGCTCTTGCCTACCTATTTATACCTGCCCCGGATTCTTCCACTGCATGCATCCGACGAAGTGGGTATTAGCCCACGAAAGCTTATGCTCTAATACTTCAGTTAGTCTTTAAGGAGCCACAGGACTCTTTGTCACTTCTGCAATTCCAGACTAACACGGCTACCCCTCTGATTCTCAGATACTGATTACTATCTTAGAAAATCCTACCAGAACTCTAATCATCTTTAGGCCCCTAAGATCTGAACCCATGTCCTCCAGGGTTTTAAAATTAAACTGATCTCATCTTCTCTCACCCAAGTTTTATTCAGAGACTGGAACAGGAAGGAAAAGATTACTCACCCTGTGCAGTAACCATGGCTCTTTATGAGATGTGTCCCGTGATGGGTGTTCCACGCTAGGTGCACTGTGCCCCATGTGCTCAGATCAGAGATTTTAGGCAGCAGTGCCCATTCAGGCCACACGTGCTCCATGCAGCCTTGTGCTCTGCAGTGTGGCTAGACCAGGCATGGGCAAGCTTTCTGGCCCAAGGACCACACCGGTTTGCAAAATTGTATGGAGGGCCAAATAGGGTGCCTCCCCAAACAGCCTGGGCCCGACCCCTATCTGACCTCCTCCCACTTCCCATCCTGACTGCCCCCCTCAGAATCCCCGACCCCTGACCACCCCCTCCCAACACTCCCCCCCCACCCCAACCACCACCCTGGGACTCCCACGCCCTATCCAACCCCCTCGTTCCCTGTTCCCTGACCGACTGCCTCCCTCCCCCCGAACCTCTGCCCCTTCCAACCACTCCCTCTCCCCTGACTGGCCCGCCCCCGGGAATCCCTGCCTCTTATCCAACACCCCCCCACCCCCCGCCCCAGCCCCCTTACCGTGCTGCTCAGACCAGCATGTCTGGCTCTGCGCGGAGCCAGACACGCTGCACAGCAGGAGCTCACAACCCCGCCACCCCAGAGCACTTCCCGCATGGCGTGTCAAGGCTCCAGGGGAGGGTGTAAGGCAGGAGAGGGGCCGGGCAGCTCAGGGGCCAGTCAGGGCTAGCCCACAAGCCATAGTTTGCCCACCTCTTGGCTATACTGAGCTATGCAGGTGAACTACCTTCAGTTCCTTCTCTACCACAAAGCTCACTAGCACAGAACTCCAAAGCAGAGGGGAAGAGGTCAGGCAGAGCACCATATGAACATATGTCAAAGATCCACAGTTACTGCATAGTTTGAGTAACCGTCTCTTCTTCTTCATCTTCTTCTTCAACATATGGGTGTTCCTCTTTAGGGAACTACCAAGCAGTACCCTCTATAGAAGAATGGAGCTTTGAAGTCAAGTCCAAGATTGAAGGCAGTACAGTAGAGCCAAACATTGTATCAGAAGCTGAGGCCTCCATAAATCACTGTGTTCAGAAAAGGCATGAATAGAGGTCCAAGTTGGGCTCTACATACTTCTGTGATGGGAACATTCTTAAGAAAAGTGATTAAAGTAGAAATGGATCCCATGAAGTGCAAGAATTTGAAGGTCATGAGACTGATAGCAATAGGTAATGAACCCAGACTGCTTAGAAATTTGAGATCCCTTTGTTTATATCCATTGCGACACAACTATGTGGGACAGGCTTAGTCCTGTCAAGGTAAAAGGCTAATGCCCTTCTGACATGGAGTGTATGTAATGCCACATCTCCCTTATCCAAGTGTGGTTTAGGGAAGAAAACTGGAAGGTGTATAAGTTGATTTATGTGGAAATCAGAGTATATCTTTGGTAAGAATTTGGGGTGAGGTTGCAATGTGACCTTATCCTTAAAAAAAATACTGTGAAGAGAGGAATATGCCATCAGAGCCGAAAGTAATGGCTACAAAAAAAGGCAGTTTTCCAGACAAGTGCAGACAGGAGTCTGTAGCCATAGGTTTGACAGGTGGTCTTATAAGGCATCTAAGCACCAAGCTGAGGTCCCTTATCAGCGTAGAGCAGTGGTCACAAACCAGTCGATCACAATTGACTGGTCAATCCTGGGGACTCTTCCAGTCGTCGCAATCTCCTGAGGTAGGCTTGCTCCCTGATGCCCCGGCCCCACACCGCTCCCAGAAGCGGTTAGCATGGCTCCATGGGAAAGAGGTGGCAAGGGACACTGCTCCTGATTGCAAGCACCACCACCGCAGCTCCAATTAGCCAGGAATGGGGAACTTAGAATTAGGTGATGGTATCACTAGAATATGGCAAATTATTTATGCAGAGTATAGCGGAGCTTCATTAATAGGTAGCATGAGGCAAGCAGATGATATATGCAGGATGTCAACCAGTTTATACTGTGACAACCTCAAGTGAAATTTTCAGAGAGTCTGCTATCCTTCTAATGAGGCCCTGGAAGGGTTTGAAATCATTGGCTAGAGATGATGGAGGTGGCATAACAGCTGTATCTGGAGATGAGGAAGAGCTGTTAGTGACCTCCTGGTATTTTCTTGCTTCCTGATCCTCAAAGGTCTCTTTATTAGAGAGAGGGGGGAGGGGCTAGTGGGAATTGTCTTCCCTTCTGTCAGCAAGACACACTAAAGGCCCTGGAGAACTCTTGTCAGTAAACTGCCATAGACTCACAATGACATGGGGGCTAATTTAGCTACAACTAATCAGGAAAAAGATCTAGGAGTCATCATAGATAGTTCTCTAAAGACATCCACGCAGTGTGCAGCGGCAGTCAAAAAAGCAAACAGGATGTCAGGAATCACTAAAGAAGGGACAGACAATAAGACAGAGAATATCTTATTGCCCTTTATAAATCCATGGTGCGCCCACATCTTGAATACTGTATACAAATGTGGTCTCCTCAACTCAAAAAGAATATCTGGCATTAGAAATGGTTCAGAGAAGGGCAACTAAAATGATTAGGGGTTTGGAACAGGCCCCATAGGAGGAGAAATTAAAAAGGCTAGGACTTTTCGGCTTGGAAAAGAGGAGACTAACGGGGGGAGGAATATGATAGAGGTATATAAAATTATGAGTGGCATGGAGAAAGTGAATAAGGAAAAGTTATTTACTTGTTCCCCTAATAGAAGAACAAGGGGCCACCAAATGAAATTAATGGGCAGTGGGTTTAAAACAAATAAAAGGAAGTTCTTCACACAGCGCACAGTCAACCCGTGGAACTCCCTGCCTGAAGAAGTTGTGAAGGCTAGGAATAGAACAGGGTTTAAAAGAGAACTGGGTGAATTCATGAAGGTTAAGTCCGTTAATGGCCACTAGCCAGGATGGGCAAGGAATGCTGTTCCTAGCCTCTGCTTGTCAGAAGGGGATGATGAATGGCAGGAGAGAGATCACTTGATCATTACCTGTTAGGTTCACTCATTTCGGGGCACCTGGCATTGGCCACTGTCAGTAGATAGGATACTGGGCTGGACAGACCTTTGGTCTGACCCAGTTCGGCCATTCTTATGTTCTTATGACATGGTTCATATGGCATAGGTGGAGGCATTCCAAGGTGTCCATACCAACTGGATGGAGCACAACAATGTCTCTCACTCAGATCGTGGAAACAGAGGGTTTGAAGGGAGTGCAAGAGTGATATATTTTAACTCCCGCCAAAATGCAGCATTTGTTCTGTCTAACCATTCGAGACAGATGGTTATCTAGTCTCTTTCTGAAAGCCTCCAGTGAAGGAGATTACATGACTTCCGTAGACAGTTTGTTCCAGTCTTGCTGTTCTTATAGTTAGGAAGTTTTTTTCCTGAGATTTAATCTAAATGTGCTGTGCTGTAATTTGAACCCACTGCCTCTTACTCCGCTCTCTGTGGCAAGACGGAACAACTTTTCTCCATTTTTTATGGCAGCCTTTCAAGTATTTGAACACCGCTACCGTGTCCCCCTTTCATCTCCTCTATTCCGTATTAAACATACCCAGTTCTTTCGGACTTTGCTCATATGGTTTATATTCCATCCCTTTGATTATCTTTGTTGCTCGCCTCTGAATCCCTTCCAGTTTCTCTACATCCTTTCTATGTCAGTAACCAAATTGGACACAGTACTCCAGCTGAGGCTTAACCAGCCCCAAATATAACAGTGCTATCACCTCCTATGATTTGCATGTTATGCTTCTGTTAATGCAATCCAAAACTGCATTTTCTTTTTTTGCAACAACATTGCATTAATGACTCATGGTGAAGTTATGATCCACCACAACTCCCAGATCCTTTTCAGCAGTGCTGCTGCCAACCCAGTTATCCTCAGTTCTGTATTTGCGCATTTGTTTTTTCTTCCCTAAGTGTGGCACCTTACATCTGTCTTAGCTGGATTTCATTCTGTTGCTGATAGCACAGTTCCCCAATTGGTCAAGTTCCCTTTGAATTTTAGATCTATCCTCCAAAGGATGTGTAATGCCCACATCTTTCTGTCATCTGCAAATTTCATCAGTGTGCTAGCTATCCCTAAATACAGGTCATTAATAAAAATGTTAAACACTGGATCCAGAACAAATCCCTGTGGAACTCCACTTGAGACCTCCTCCCAATCTGACAACCTTTGATTAATAGCTACTCTTTGTAGTTGTTTAACCAATTATGAATCTGCTTAATGGTAATTCCACTGAGCCTGCACTTCTCCAGCTTACTTATGAGAATGTCATAGAATCATAGAAGATTAGGGTTGGAAGAGACCTCAGAAGGTCATCTCGTGCAACCCTCTGCTCAAAGCAGAACCAACACCACTAAATCATCCCAGCCAGGGCTTTGTCAAGTCAGGCCTTAAAAACCTCTAAGGCAGTGGTCTTCAAACTGGGGTGCGCGAGACCCCGGTGCTGCCGCCGCCGAGACCACCCGGGAGACCGCCGAACTCCCGGGCGGGCTATTTTTAGACTGCCAAAATGCCACCGCCACCGGAAGCGTCCGCTTTTTGCGGCGGCATTTTGGCAGACATACCCGCCCCAGGGAGCCGCCAGACTTCTTCCTCTGCGGCAAGGGGCCATGGGGGAAAATGTCTTAATGCCCCCACTTCCCTAGGTAACCCATTCCAGTGCTTCACCACACTCCTAGTGAAATAGTTTCTAATACCCAACCTAGATCTCCCCGACTGTAATTGAGACCACTGCTCCTTGTTCTGTCATCTGCCACCATTGAGAACAGCCTAGCTCCATCCCCTTTGGAACCCACCTTCAGAGAACCATCTCATCACAGAAGGCAATCATGTTGTCAGGCACGACTTGCCCTTGGTGAATCCATGTTGACTGCTCCTGATCACCTCCTCTCCTGCATTTATGGATTCCTTGAGGACCTGCATTCGATGGTCCCTACCTGGGTCTTTTCCTTCAACAGAGAGGATGGATGAGAACACGACTTGCACTTCCAACTTCTTTATCCTTCTTCCCAGACCCACATAGTCTGCAGTGACCTGCTCACGGTCATTCTTGGCAGTATTACTGGTGCCCACATGGAGAAGTAGGAAGGGGTAGCAGTCCGAGGGTTTGATCGGTCTCGGCAGACACTCCGTCACATCCTTAAATCTAGCTCCAGGCAAGCAGCACACTTCTCAAGTTTTCCAGTCTGGATGGTAGATGGATGACTCCGTCGCCTTAGAAGGGAGTCCCTGATCACTACCACACATCTCCTCCTCTTGGAAGTGGTGGTCATGGAACCCCCATTCATAAGACAATGTGTCCCATGCCTTCCGGCTGATGGATGTCTCCTTCTGATCCTTTTCCTCAGATGACTCTTCCAAGACGTTCTCCACCCTACTACCTGTGTAGAGAGCCTGAAAACAGTTATCTTCATTGGGGGTACATGGGTTCACCTCCTTCTTCTGGAGGTCACATGCTGCCAATTTTCCTCCCTGTTCTGCATTGCCCTTTCTGATTCTTCAGCATGCTATGCTTGTAGTACCAAGCGCTGGCTTCCATCTAGAAAGCCTTTGTTTTCTATGATGCAACGGAGGATTGATACTTGGGTCTCTAGTTCTTTAACCTTCTCTTCCAGTATGGAGACCAGCTTGCACTTTGTACAGACCAAGTCATTTCTATCCTCTGGGAGAAAGACAAATATGGCACATCTTGTGCAGGTCACAAAAGCTGATCACTCACTATACATATTGTTTTCCTTCTAAGAGCCTCTTCAGATGTCGTATTTACTGCTCACAGAAGCCTGAAAGGCAAAAACTGTGGGAACTCCCACCAGGAAAACTCCCTGTTTGCTGCTTCTCCTCTGTTCACAGCTCACTTGGTTTGCAACCGGTTACTTTTTAATAAGGCTGCTGGCTCAAAGAGGTGCCCCAGCTCAAAGCCTTCTCTCCAATCAACCACTCAAGGTCCACCTGAAACAAAGCACTCCCAATTCACACTTTTCAACCAACCAACCAACCACACAAACAGTCATTCTTTTCAAACAAACATACACATTGTCTAAAAGCAGACTGACACTCGGATATTCACCCCACCAGCTCACAACACAGCCTCTTAATGCAGCATTCATCATAGCTCCTCTCAAATGATTCCCACACACACTCCCTGTATGCTGCTTCTTCTCTGTTCGCAGCTGTAATATGGGATTGTGTCAAAAGCCTTGACAAAGTCCAGGTATATTATGTCCATTGCATTCTCCCTATCCACCAAACCAGTTATTTTGTCAAATAAGAAAATCAAGTTAGTTTGGCATGCCTTTTTCTTAGTAAATCCATGCTGGCTCCTAGTGATCACCCCTTCATCCTCCATATATTTGCAAATTGAATAGTTTATATATTGCTAAAACAACGAGGAGTCCGGTGGCACCTTCAAGATTAATAGATTTATTTGGGCATGGAGTGAAAATTACAGATACAGGCATAAATATATATTGCCACATGAAGAGAAAGGAGTTACCTTACAAGTGGAAAACCAATGCTGAAGGCCAATTTAGTCAGGATGGATGCAGTCCTTTCCCAATAATTGATGAGAAGCTGTCAATACCAAAGTGAACTCACTAAAATGTCACCTAGCTGAGACGCAGAAGAAAAATAAGAGAATTAAAGCAGTAGTAAGGGAATTAAAGCAGCAGTAAAACAAAATATTGCTAAGATATAGCAATTAACAGAACCCAGGCCAAAAGGTTCTCTCTCTCCTGTGAAAAACATATTCAAAGTTACAAAGCAACAAATAAAATCGCAGCTTGGAAATAAAAACCATGAATCAACAATAGACTCTCAAACTCAAATGTTTAGGTGGAAAAAAGAGGGCAACTTCCTGGGTCAAGAAGCACCAGTAATCTATAGGGTAATTGTGGGTAGCTGCAATAAAGAAAAGCCTAAATTAAAAAATTATCTAAAAAAAAACCCAGCTTTAGCTTAATAGTAAAACCACACAAAAATATTTCAAAAAGCAGCAATAATCCCAAACTAATCAAAAAAGTTTAAAAGAAAATGCAATAAATGTGTAATGAAATAACGTTTTAGAAGCCTTAACAAACACTTGATAAACCCTATTTAAAAAGTAACGGTGTATGTAAAATGTGTGTGTGTGTGTGTGTGGAACAAGTTGGTTTTTGAAAAAAATTCCACTAAAAAGCCATTTACCTTAATACAGTAGAGACTCGATTATCCAGGATTGGGTTAACCAGGTTATGGATTAACCAGGATAAAAAAAAAAAATACACGTAGCTCGCAGGGACGGCTCTGACTTTGTTGCCGCCTCAAGCGCTGAACAAGAAAAAACCAAAACCCACCAGGGCGCAGGGCAGCCAGTGAACCAACACCCCTTACCCCCGGTGCAGGGTTGCTGGTGAACCGACCCCCTCCCCCCATATTTCCTATGGATGGTGATTATCCGGGATTTTATTAACCAGGATTACTTTTCTCCCTATCATCCTGGATAATCGAGAATCTACTGTAGTTAAAAAGTTATTTGTTAATTACAAACATGTAATTATAAAAGTCACATTAACAAGATTCCTGCATAAATTGCTTCTATAACTTTAATTATTTTTAGTGTAATTTCTCATTCCAAGTTGCAGTGCTGACAAAGACACTTTTGGAGCAAAAGCCGCCAGTGTTTCCTGGCAGTCTTTGCTAATTCCCCTTCCCTTCTCCTCCCCTCTCCCCCAGCTAAACTTTTAACCTAGTTGAACTTTTTTTAAATAACGCTAGAGGACATGGCCATAGCTTTGGCAGGGGCAGCCAGAACCAGGATAGTTGGGAAGAAATCCTGGAGCCTTTTTCAATACTCACAGGATCATAGAAACTTAGGACTGACAAGTGTTCATCACTGGAGGTTTTTAAGAACAGATTAGACAGGGATTCCACAACTTTTGGGGTAATTTGTTCCAGTGTTTAATTACCCGGACAGTTAGGAAGCTTTTCCAAATGTCCAACCTAAATCTCCCTAGCTGCACTTTAAGTCCATTGTTTCTTGTCCTGTCCTCAGAGGTTAATGAGACAATTTTTCATCTTCCTCCTTGTAACAACCTTTCATGTACTTGAAAACTTATGTCCCTTATGAGAGTCTTCTCTTCTCCAGACTCAACAAACCCATTTTTTTTTCAATTTTTACTCACAAGTCATGTTTTCTCGACCTTTAATGCAACAGCAGGTAAAAGAGCTGAAGGAGGGGATGAAAAAATTAAAGAAACTGTGCACCTTTGGAAAGATACAGGGGTTGGGGCACACAAGAGAGGTTCTTAGGGTATGTCTACACTAATGACTGGCTCAGTGGATAGCAATCAGTCCATCGGGGGTTGATTTATCATGTCTCGTCTAGACATGATAAATCGATCCCCAAGCACTCTCCCATCGATTCCAGTACTCCACCGCCACGAGAGGCGCAGGCAGAGTCAAAAGGGGAGAGGCAGCAGTTGACTCACCGCAGTGAAGACGCTGCGGTAAGTGGATCTAAGTATGTCAACTTCAGCTATGTTATTATCGTAGCTGAAGTTGCGTATCTTAGATCAATTCCCCCCCTGTAGACCAGGGCTTAGAGATCAGACAGTCACTTTAATAGTATGTGGAAACTCTGTAAGCACAACCAGTTCCACTTCATGTGAAAACTGATATGGCTAAAATGATGTTATGGCAAATAAAAAGTGAAAGCAAAACTATGGAAGGAGTGTACATTCCCACAGAACATGCACTGTACACTGTAAAAAAGAAAAAGCAATGTAATCAAGGCATGCTACTTAATTAAAAATCTACAAGGGCTCCAAAGAGGAGCCACAACTGATTGTGTTTTCTTTTTCAGATGACTATGTGCTTTGGAAGCAAAAACCAATCCAGCACCAAAGTTGTTCACTGAATGTAAGAAACGGAGCTCAACATTGAAAATCCTACCCAAAAATTCTCTTCAACTGTGTTGTGAAGTAAATGTTACTACAGAAGTGAAAACACATATGGTGATGTTCTGTAAATTAAAAAAAAACTGTATTAAAAATAGGAATTAATATTTGAATCAACTGTACAAAATTTAAAACAAATATTCTTAAAATTAATTTTAAGACTTCAGGTAAAACTAAAAATAGTTTTAAAAAAAAGATTAAAAAAAGACTGACATGCTGTAGACTGGCAACAGGTCCAAATGACTTAGGCCCTGTCTACACTGGCAAGATTCTGTGCACTAAAGCAGCTTTCTGCCTCGTAACTCCCAAAGCGTACACATTGCCAAGCCACTTAGTGCGCAGAAACTGCACAGTTGCAGCACTGTAGAAAAACAGACCAAAAAACCCACCCCAATGAGAGGCGTACAACTTTCTGTGCCGGGAGTACAGTGTCATGGGGCCAGCGTAGACAACCTGTGGATTACAATCCTGCAACTGGCCTCTGACAGGTGTCCCACAATGCCTGTTCTCTGGTTGCACAAACTCAGCCTCCAGGTGCTGAGCCTCAGCAGACCAGCCCTGAGTGAAGTTTTCACCCTTCCCTTCCCAAATATTATAGAACATACAGCACATGGCTATAAGAATAGAAATATTATCATCTGCTAAGTCCAGCTTCCCATACAGGCAGCGCCAGAGGGCTTTTAAATAGCCAAAGCACACTCAACAGTCATTCTGCACTTGCTCAGCCTGTTGTTGAACCATTCCTTGTGATCTTCTGGTACAGGAAGGAAGTTCCTGTTTGCAGCTTCCAGTGTTCCGAAAGATATGTGCGTCATGCTCCTTTACGGACCAGCCTGCATTAATATCTGTGAAACACCCACGATGATCCACAGGTGCCTGGAGAACCATTGAGAAATAGCCCTTGTGATTAATGTACTGTAATGTAATGGAGAATTGGAATATGCATGCCATCTATCACCCCTCTAAAGTTAGGGAAGCCCATTTGTGCAAAGCCATCCACAATGTCACGCACGGTGCCCGGAGTCACAGTCTTTCGAAGCAGGATGGAATTAATGGCCCTGCACACTTTCGTCAACACAAGTCCAATGCTCAACTTTCCCACTCCAAACCAGTTAGTGACCAATCGGTAGCAGTCTGGAGTAAGAGGCTTCCCTGGTGCAATTGTCACGCATTTCTCCAACAGAAGCTCTCATTCTCGTATCCTTGTGCTGCAGGGTTAGGGCAAGCTCATCACACAGTCCCATGAATGTGGCTTTCCTCATGCGAAAGTTCTGCAGCCACTGCTCATCATCCCAGACGTGCACCATGATGTATTCCCACCACTCAGTGTTTGTTTCCCAAACTCAAAAACTGAGTTTCACTATAGTCAGCATCCTTGTGAATGCGACAAGCAATCATGTCGTAGCTAGTACGCATGGCGAGATCAATGTCACACTCCTCTTGCCTTTGTAGTTCAAGGAATAACTCCACTGCCACTCATGACGCGTTAGTCAGAGCAAGCTGCATAGTGATCAACAGTTCAGGATCCATTCCTTCAGACCGAAGAGTACGCAAACCATTGAAAGATTACGCCAAATTTGGACAGAAGCACAGGGATTCCTGGGATGTGGACTAATGCATCACAGGGATTTGAAATAGGACCCAGGATGCCCCATAACCCCCTCCCCCTTTCTACAATTCTTAGCAGCAGAAAAGGAAGACATGTTTTGTGGGATAGCTCCCCAGAGTGCACCACTACAAATATCACTGCAAGCGTAAACATGCTATTGTGCAGGCAGCTGACAGTGTGAACACACAACAGCGGTTTCCCTTCAGTATTCTCTGAGCAGCGCTGTAACTGCTGGTCCTGTAACATTGCTGGTGTAGGCCTTCAGAGCTAAATCTATTAAGGAAATACATAATAATAATATTCAATTTATTTATGTGCCAGTGTTATTAACTTTTATCAGTCTGCAACCATCTAAAGAATTGTGCCAACTTTAATCTGGTCAAAATTGGTTAAAAATCATTAAAAGAACTTTATGGAGAAAAATGTAAACTTTAAAATATTAAGCTAGGGCAGCAACGTAACGGGAGGAAACTTGATGGGATCAGCACAGGAGCTGAGCTGTTTTAGACTGGAATGTCACTCTGAAACCAGACTGACAGACACACTGGAGGAACATGACAAGGCATTTCAGTAAAAGCCAGCAGCAGAAGTCAGCAACATGCACCTAATGAGTAAAACCAAGGACTCATTAATGAAGCTTTGCTAACTGTATATAAGATACAATGCGATTCTTTACAATAAAAGTATAAGAAAGTTAATTTGCTACCATGTAAGGTAAAAAACAAAAGCTTGATGAGACCATTTGGCTGAAGCAGAATCTGAGAAAAACAGAAGATATGCTGGTGGACACAAGAAATAATTCTGAAGGGTTTGCAGCTATGGTGACTCTAACGGAAAGTCCATACCCCCACTTGGTCAATTCAGTCCGTAATCTAGAATTATTTCTGATTTCCTTGCTGAGACTGAGCTCTCACATTGCAATGTCCATATGTAATGCTTTCCATCCTATCTTGGCAGATGAAGACCTAGCCTCAGTTATTCATGCCTTTATCACTTCTTGGCTGGACTACAGCAAAGGGAAATACCTGAACACAAAACCTTCAGCACTTAGGAAACTCCAACTATTACAAACAGTTGCAGCACATCTCCATCTCCATCACACCTGTCATCTGCTCTCTTCACTGGCTTCTCACTGAATCAGTTTGAATGTCTCAGTCCTTATTTTCAAAGCACTCCATAGCTTGGGCCCAGCATACTTAAAAGCCCATTTAACGATTGGGACAAAGACTATGGAAAACAACTTCACTCCTCTGGCACAATGGAACTCTTCTCCACGGTGATCCAAGACCGTGGAATAAACTACTCCAGAAACTCAGACTAACACAAACCTAATCACTTTCCCATCACATTTCTATGACCTTGCCTTCTCTAAAGTACACACACAGAAACAGGTATATTTAAAAAAAAAAAAAAAAAAAACACCAAGACAACTCCACATGCTTCTCCCTCTGGAAAGAGAATGAGAGAACAAATATCACATAACATACACATAAAAAACACTCAGATACTAAGGAGAGGAGTGTTATATAAAAACCTATACAGAGCAGAACGTTACAGAGCGGACATAAAGTACCATAGTGATGATCACATCTGAATAATTGAAGATGTACCAGTAAAACTATAGAATGTTGTTTTGTGAATATGTAGCGGACATCTACATATTGCTTTAGGTTTATATCCACCAATTTATTATGTTGTACAGTACTGCAAGGGTAGTCAATAGATGGACCCAGAGGGCCAAATCCAGACTGCCAGATGCTTTTGAACAAACCCCAAAATCTTTTTATTTGCTAATCATTATTGTTATTTTTATTATTATTTTCTCTTGAATCTGGATCTTAATTAGACCTTGCCCAAGAACCTTGACAAATCAAAACTGACTAGCCCTCCAGTACTGTGTGTATATATATGATTAAGAACCTGTTTGTGTATGGACAGTACCATACACACCATTGGCACTCAATGACTTATAAGCCATCCTGATCTGTAAAGTGTCCACAGGGCTCTAAGTGGGTCCTGGCAAGTCTTCAGTGTATATACCACCTTTACTTATCAGAGACACTGAAATGAAATAAGTATAGGAGTTGTTTTAAAAGGACACTTTCAGAGTAAGCACCATGCATTTAAAGTGAATTCTTTGCCTGTGCTGCTACCACCACCCGAAGCAAGACTCCTGAAGGTTAGCTATTTATGTGGTTCGCTTTTACACTTTCATCAAGAAGGGCATAAAACCCAACTGATCCATTAATGTCACCATGCTTGGCAATGAAACGGGGCTCACTGGCGGAGAGCTCGCATGGGACAGCACCAGCCCAAAGCGCCCACACACCAACACTCAAGGGCCATGGGCTAAGTGACGGGCACAGACTCCTTCAGCCCTCAAGAAGGGGATGCTGGCCTACAGTGCCAGGCACGCTCCAGTCCAACCCCTCCAACAACAGGCTGGCCTCA
>ML677401.1:15835339-15848034 GCA_007922305.1 Dermatemys mawii
CCCCCCCGCCCTGGGCTGCCCTGCGGCTCTGGCGGGACGGGAACGTGCCCGCGCGCGGCTCACCCCTGCTCGTCCTCGAAGGTGCCGCGCGCGGGGCTGGGGCTGGGGCGGCGCGGGGGCGGCGCCGGGGGCTGCGCGCTGCTCGGAAGGCCGCTGCCGCCTGAGCCCCGCTTCTTCAGGATGCCTTTGATGGGCCCGCGCCCCGCCGCGCCCGACGTGGAGGGGGCCGGGGCCGCCATGGCCGGGCCTGTGGCGCGGGGACGGGGGCGGCTCCGGGGGCCCCGCGCCGCTTCGCTCGCTCACGGCCCACGCCAGGCGCCACCGAACAGCCGCCCGCGCCGCGCGGCCAGTGCGCATGCGCCGGGGATGCCAGGCCTGCGCCGCGGCTCCGTCACAATCGGCGAGGGGCGGGGCCGGGCGCGGGGGGGCGGAGCTATGGGCGCCTCGACTGCGCCGGTCGCGGCCGTTGGCGGCATCGCCATGGGCGTTCCTACTGCGCGCGCGCCGGCCCCGCAGCGAGCCGCCCCTCCCCCACGGTCCCCCGCTGAGGAGCGCTGCCCCCGGCGGCCGTGGCGCGGGTGATGGTGGGGGAGGGTGACCGGATGTCCCGATTTCAGGGTCTTTGTCTTCTAGGGGCTCCTGTTACCCCCCACCGCCTGGCCCGATTTTCACCCTTGCGTCTGGTTACCCAGTGAGGTGAAGGAGTAAGGGCAGCCTCGCTACACCGAGGTGAAGTGCACGGCCCTGCGCGTGCTCCTCGCTTTGGGGCCACCATCAGCAGCACTGCGCTTTGCACCCCATGGGGCCTAGGACACATACTCCTGGGGGAGTTGTGCGCCACTGCGCATGTGCAGAATTTATGTCACCCACAGATTTCTTTGCTTCCTCACAGAACAATGGCTTTGTGACAGGGAAGCAAAGGGAAGCCACAAGAGCACACATACCAATTGCCCCAGGGGTTTGTTTGTCTCAGTGGCCGGGGCAGCCAGCAGACAAGTAAATCACTGGCGGGACTGGGAAAGACACAGCTGATGCCTCCTACCCTGCCAAGCTCTATCCCCCTACAGCAAGACCCCCCCACGCTGAGCCCCAACCTTCACCTGAACCATCCTGCAGGGTCCCTTTACCTTTGCACCCAGAATCATCCAAAAAGCCCCTGTTCATCCAGATCTCCCCTGCACCCAGATACCCCCATTGAATCGCCCACACCCAGATTGCCCCACACAGAAGAACTCTCTAAACCTACACCTGGATCCCCCCACATTAAGTCCCTCCACACTTGGATCCTACCTTGCTGAGTCTGCCTGCACACACCTGTTCACTTGGCAAGCAGGGGCATGGCCTGGGGTGTTTCTGGGGCAGGCCCAGTCCTTGCACTGTCAGGGATGGTGCAGCCTCACCACCGAGTCCGTCTCCTGCAGGGAGCTGCACAGTGATCTCTCACCTCTGTGCAGCCAGTGGCCTGTGCTTCCCAATGCCTCCAATGCTGGAGCCTCCACATTTATTTGACACAATTTGCAGAATTTTAAAATACTGTGCGCAGAATTTTTATTTTTTTGGTGCAGAATTTATAATGTTTTGATGCAGAATGCTGGGGGCAGTAGTGTCCTACATGGTCAGTGTCCTGGGCTCCAGCTACTCCCATTTGCAGCCCTCCCCCTCTGGGCACAGGCTTACCTAGGGTTGCCAACTTTCCAGCTGAAAAAACAGAACTCCGCTGCCCCTTCCCAAGACCTGGCCACCACTCACTCTATCCCCCCCTCCTCCGTCGGTGTTGAGGGTGTGGGCTTTGTGCGGTGCTTATCTCAGGCAATTCCTGGAAGCAGTGGCATGCCCCCGCCATCCAGTTCCTAGGTGCATGCATGGCCAGGTGATGCTGCATGTGCCCCCGCCAGGCGCTGCCCCTGCAGCTCTTATTGGCCGTGGTTCCCAGCCAATGGCAGCGACGGAGTAGGCACTCAGAGCAGAGGCAGTGCACGGAGCCCCTTGTCCATGCCTTTGCCTCAGAGCCAGAGGGAAATGCTGGTTGCTTCCAGGAGCTGCGTGGAGCCAGGCAGGCACGGAGCCTGCCTTAGCCCCACTGTGCCACCAACTGGACTTTTAATGGCACGGTCAGCAGTGCTGACCGCAACTGCCAGGATCCCTTTTCAACAACTGGAGATTTGGTCAAAAACCTGACGCCTGGCAACCCTAGGCTCGCCCCCTCTCCCTGTATACCAGCTTGCCAGACCACTCTCCATGCAGCGTGGGGACGTAGGTGCTGGAATTAGGGGTGCTGCTGCAACCCCTGGCTTCAAGTGGCTTCTATCATGGAGGGGGTTTACAGTTTGGTTCAGTGGCTCTCAGCACCCCCACTATACACATTGTTCCAGCACTCCTGCAGTTCCAGGCTCTGGTCAGCCTGCTAATGGCCCCTCAGCCTGTCTGGTGCCACCTGGGGTTCGGCTGATGGCATTGGGCAAGCTGCTCAGCCTAGTGCAGCTCCATGTGCTGCTTTCTCCCATCATGGGGCTGCCACACAAACCAGAGCTACAAATTGTGCAGTAAGGAACATGACCAGGGTTATTAACAAATAGCCACATGGGGGAGCATGCCCCTTTCCTCAGTTTCAATAGAGCCCTTTCTGAGACCACTTTGGGGTTTCAGAAGTTTTGACAACTAGAATCCAGAGATGCTGATGCTCAAGAATTGTGGGGATTTGGATTATGCCGGAATTTGGATTTATTTTCTAATTTTCTTTTTGTTATTGTATTGGGTCCCATATGCTTTGATAAAGAAGGCATAATAAACATTATTATTTTATTGCTTTTATATGAGAGAATTGTATGATTAATTTGGGGAGCCAGTGAACAGGAGCGGCTAACGGGAGTTTTGCGAGGGAGTTCTCCAGGTGAAGAAGGAGCGATTGCGTGACCCTTGGGGTAAATTTGTTGTCTGTTGTGTGTTTGTTGTGATGTGCTTGCTGCTTGACTGAAATATACCAAGTGGTCTGTTTGGGGGACCGTGGGCTGAGCCTAGCAGCCTGCTAAGCAAGGTTGAGAGCTTCTTAACGAGCTTTGATCCCTAAGCACTTTGGCACCCATCAACCCTTCACCAGGGGGCAGCGCTATTCAGGAAGTTCAGAGCTTTAAAAAGTCACTCCGGAGCTGCCAGAGGAGTAGGGAACAGGAGCAGCTAACAGGAGTTTTATGATGAAGTTTAGAGGCGGAGTGTGGAGGGGTGGGGGACTAGATACCCACTTAACATTCTTAAAGCCATAAACCAAACAGCAATAAAGGAACAAGCTGCAAGAGTAAAAAGAGAATGCGGGCAGAAGTCCAGCAACAGAGTGGGAGCTATCCAGTTTATTGCACCCAATGTAGCAAGTCTGATTACTTATGGGCAGGTGGCATAGGTGTGCATTTGGTGGAAGGAGCTCCTGACCCTCAGAGGTCGTATAGGGGCTTTGGAGACCCGAGTGGCCGAGCTGGAGGAGCTAAGGGAGACAGAGAAGTACATCAGACATCAGTCTGTCTCTGTACATCAGACATCAGTCTGTAAGACCAACTGTGGTCTCTTGTCTTACAATTAGATTGTAAGGCCTTGCGGCAGGGACCATCTCCTTGTTCTATTTGTACAGCATCTATTAATAGGGCCTAGTGTGCTATGGTCATACAAAGAATGAAGTGCATTTGAAAGAGAAACATGAAGCGGGAGATGGTGATGTTTCAGGCACAGGGCTGCATGGAAGAAGGCATGAAAATGGGATGGGAGAGGGAGACATTTGTTCTGGTTGGTTGTGTGGCTTGCCTTGAGGCAGCGAGGGATTGTGTGAGGCAGGTGGACATCTTGCACAGCCCTACATTAATACAAAATCATTTTTTAGAAGAGTATATCAGCTCAGGTAATAATTACTCTGTCACCCAAAATTAAGAAGCATCAGTTACCAATGAGTCAATACACTGAGCACAATGATACACACCCCATCTTCGAGTAAGATTATTATGGAAAAAAATGTTGAAACCATTGAAAGAAGTGAAAACAGGCAGGATTAAAGCAGCAAAATCCAGGAGACTTTGGAACAGATCTAGGGCCTGAGAAATGTGAACTTTCTCTTAATTAGGCCTCAGAGAGAGCAATCCAGAGAGTGACCAGGTTGCTGCTCCCTGAGAATACAGTTCAGAATATATCTAGGGCTGGTGTTTGTAGGAGGAGGAGGATATTACTTTGCACTACTATAGCTTGTGAGGCTTTCCAGGAGCCTTGTTCTGCTCCCCTCACTTACACTGGATAGTCCTTACCGCTGCGAGTGGTTCCATTGTCATTATGTTTACGATGTAATCAGTGTAACTTCTTACAGAGTAAGGGACTTCTCAAAAGAGCACTATGTGGGACTGAATGTGTACCCATGCCTTATCCTAGCCTACTGCACAAGGGGGAATCTCACCCACTGTGAGTAGGATGGGATGAGAACAAAGAGTGGATGGGTTAGCTTGCTATGTTACTGTGACACAGTAGAGGGAGATATTGCTTGGCAATTAAGCATATTTATTAAATAAATAAAGCGTAACAGGAGTGGTGTATGTAAGACACAGGGGGTAATGGCCCTGCTCTATTCAAGTCGGTGAGACCTGTGTCCAGTTCTGGGTTCAACACTTTAGGAAAGATGTGGACAAACTGGAGAGAGTCCAGAGGAGAGCAACAAAAATGATGAAAGGTTTAGAAAATCTGATTTACGAGGAAAGGTTAAAAGAACTGGATATGTTTAGCTTTGAAAAAAGCAGACTGAGGGGGAACTTGATAACTGCCCTCGGTTATGTTAAGGGCTGTTATAAAGAGAACAGTGATTGATTGTTCTTCATGTCCGCTGAAGATAAGACAAGAAATAATGGGACTGATTTGCAGCAAGGGAGATTGCATTTAGATATTAGGAAAAACTTTCTAACTCTAAGGATAGTTAAGCTCTGGAAGAGGCTTTCAAGGGAAGCTGTGGAATCCCCATCACTGGGGGGTTTTAAGAACAGGTTGGACAAACACCTGTCAGGGCTGGTCCAGATTTAGTTGGACCTGCCTGGGTGCAGGGGGCTGGACTTGAGGATTTCTTACGGTTACTTTCAGCTCTACCTTTCAATGATTCTGTAAATGAGGAAAAACCCCAAATAGCTATTGTTGAAACAAGCTCAGTAAAGCCAGATAAACTAAATAAGGACATTATGGATCACTGTATCTCATGAAGTTCAAATTCAGAACTGCAGCTAGAAGAGGCTCCATTACCTTTGCTCAGATGGACAGAGGGGGCATGTAGCTCCACTTCTATCTTCCCCCCCGTTTATCTATATTAGGGATTTATACTGCCACCCATTGCTGTAGTATCCAAGTGCCTTCCACATAACATCAATAGAATAGTGAGGTCCCTGGTGGACTTCATGGAGTTTCTGCACATCTCCCTTTATGGGGTCAAAACTCTGATTGGGGTACATTTTTGTGTTTTGTTTGGCTTTGGCAGGGAAGGTTGGGGGAGTTGGTTGGGTCACAGGCCCTGACTTTTCACTGTGCTGGGGGATACTTGACCCCAAACTCTGCCCCAGGTCCCTCCCCAACTACACCCCTTCCCTCAGTGCCACACCACGCCTTCCTGCCCTTCCTCCAAACATGCTGCATTCTTGCTCCTCCCCCCAGCCTCCTGCACACCACACAACAGCTGATTGTGGCGGGTGGGAGGCACGGGGAGGAAGGGGGAGGCACTGGTGGGGGGCTGCCGGTGGGTGCTGAGCACCCACTATTTTTTCCCTGTGGGTGCTCCAGCCCCAGAGCACCCACAGAGTCGGCGTTTATGGGTTGGGTTTTGAGAATAAAAGGGAGTGATATGCATGGTTAAAAGAGTTTCAAGAGGAAATCTTGTGGGTTGCATTTAGTTTTGTTTTTGACAATAATGTCTTCTTGGCCTTCTCCTGTGTCAGGTTTCTGAAGCTGCTGCCTTCTCTCCCTCAATGGCATTTACATGCTCTATGGACCCTTCACCCACTGCCTGGCTACAGAGTTTGCTATAGACCTAGTGACGCAGAGTGCACTGACTGTGAGTGGATGATACAGAGCGCCTCGCACACTTGAGCACGCTCATTTGTTTCTTGATATAGGCACCACTATGTCCCGTAAATATCTCATAAGCAGCTGTGCATTATCCCCTGTGTACAGTAGTGAATAGATGGCAAACATCGGCAGCTGCTGCATATCTTTAAGAAGGGTGAAGGCTATCACAGTGCTTTTTCCAGTGCACTAGCTGGAGCTCACCTTTAATAGACAAGATTTCTTGAGACTAATTTGACTTGTACTGAATTTTCATTGACACTTCAGCCTCCCCAGAATTCAGATCATGAGGTGGGACATTCGTGGTTTTTTGCTCTTGTCATTGCAGTAGCTCTGTAAATATACACATGCTAAGCTGCAAGCATGCACACAAAACCTGTGACACATTCTGTCTACTATAAACAGCATCCCTGCCCCACAGAGCTTCCAGTTTGGAACGGGCCCCATACAGACATAGCTGGTGCATTTCACAGGGTGGGTGGATTGGCAGAGATTTTTCCCCAGGAGGAACCTCAGCAAACAGTAGCTGGGAGGTTGTTCTAGGCAGAGGGTTTGGCATTCCGCCCTTTGCAGCCCCAGACAAAAGGGGTGGGTAGGAGGGGCACAGAACAGGGATAAACTCAGTGGCACAGGATGGTACTTTCCTCTTACCGCCTCACCGTCCCTGGCCTTTGCATGAATGCCCAGGGCTGGGAAGCTGTGTGGCCTAGGGAAGCTGCATTGGCTATGCTTTCCCCCCTATCCTGATACACCAGGCTGCCACAATCTGTCTCTGAGCTTCCCCGTGGCCGGGCAGTATCTGGGGCCCCAGGGAATTAAACCAGATGCAGGTATGTTCAACGGCAGTTTTACTTTGAGCAGCATTGACCCCGCACGCACCTGCCCTGAGACAACTGCTCTCATTCACAACCTGCAGGCATCTCTTCAGCACCAGCCACACCCATCTTCTCTCTGCACTTATTATTGGTTGAACTAAGATTTGCTGTGACTGTTTTTAGAGAAATCCCTTTCCCAGTAGCAGTTCCCCCTCCTAGGGACAGGCTGCAGCAGCAGCAGCAGCAGCTTGCATCACATACAGCTTGTAGAAAGTCATCTCCTTCGTGAAGGCCGCACCCCAGGATAACTAGCAAAGGTATGGTCATTATCTACTGTGTTTGAGGGGGAAATAGGAGGGGATTGATCGCCCCAATTTTAACCTGGGATCCAGAATGTGACCCTTGCTCCCCCTGTTCCCAGCACAGGATGGCGTACAAGGGACAACTGTTATCTAGCAGAGTGAGCACAAGACTGGTAACAAAGAAACGTGGGGCCTATGCCTGGTATCACCATTGAGTCACAGTGCAACCTTGGTCAAGTCACTTAGCTTCAGTGACCTCGTCTGCATAAAATACCATCAAGGGGGAGAATTAGGCTTATCCCACTTCCATAAAGTACATCTATAGAGGAAACACTATGTATATAATTGTAATTATTATTGACAGAAGCAAATGCTGGGGAAGCAACACTTAAAGAATGAACCTGAACCAAACCGGCTGGAAGAGTCCAAGCCTTTTCCAGGTACCACCCCACTACATCGTTAGATAAGCAATACCTGCTTCTAGCAAAAGGCCTTCTGCTGTATGTCACTGTGGACTTGGCTTGGTTTACTAAGGTGGAGAAAGGAATCTCCACCTTAGTAAATCTTTCAGCTCTCTTGGAAAACACCTTTTGCACCCAAAGGAGACATAGAACTAACGACAGTGGAGCCACATAGGAAGGGCCAGAATGGGCGACCGGTCAGCGCTATCACATTCTGGGGAAGGATTATGCACCCCGAATTCCCCATGTCTGAAGGGAAAGTCTGTGCAGCCGTAACGCAGGTATTTTGGTTTCATTTGTAAGGAGCTGTACTGTTACCATGTAGACAAAGTCATAATGACTCCTGAACATCTATCAGGGGACAAGGGGATGTCCCGGCTACTTCCCCATGACTGCAAAAGCAGCAGGCAGGATGTGAATGAAAGTCTTCCACTGCCAGGGGGTTCAGATGAAATCCTCGAAGTACAATACACTTACAGGGCAGGGTTAGAGCTCCATTTGCCTGGCACTTGCTCAGCCCCTAGCAGAGGAGATCTGCTTGTTTACAGATCTCAGCCGCCGAGAGCAGTTTAGGTTAGGACACAGGATAGACACTGCTCCCTTCTCCCCTTACGAAATGGCTTCCAACGGAGTTACAGAGAGCAGAGGGCACGTTCTCAAACAGGGGTACAGGTTACTGGTGCAGACACTCTGGGATGTATGTAGCAATCTAAGATTTGGACATACAAGGCCTGACCCAAAGCCCAGTGA
Source organism: Dermatemys mawii (assembly GCA_007922305.1). Lineage (NCBI taxonomy): Eukaryota > Metazoa > Chordata > Testudines > Dermatemydidae > Dermatemys > Dermatemys mawii. The sequence continues at coordinate 15,843,734 of ML677401.1, forward strand.
AATCACCAAAGAGTTCTGTGGCCTTCACAGCAGCTGGCAAAGCTATTACATCCCTCAAGTAAAAATATATTCTCAACATCTCTCACCAGAGAGCTACCAATGGAAACAGTGGACAAAAGTTCTCTCCGTAGAGAATCTTGGCTCCCAAATTCCGGCCTCCTTACAGAATCTCTCTTATGTCAATAGGATGCTGTTAGAGAGAGGATAGTGAAGATGTAGCTGATTGAGCAGTGTGCCAATAACAGGCCTACCAGACATCCAGATAAATACGAAGAAACAAGCCTGCCAGCTACCAGGAGAACAGTTTTCCCCAGGGGATATTTGTACGCTACAGCCTGCGTCCTCCTGCATCCATTCCTGAGAACTTATATTGGCCTCAGAACTTCAGAATTGGCACTCAAAGATTTCACTTCTTCATTCAGTTCACTTTCAGACAAAGCCCTATTTAACTTTGAAAGAACAGTCAGGATGGAAAGAGTTTTAGCATAATTTACTCAGGCTTCTCAAAGTACATGAGAGAGGTTACATGGGCAGAGTACCTATACTACTTAGCTGCTATCATATGTAGACATTACAGTCAGGGTTTACAAGCTACCATTAGCAAAAGAGTTTGTTATTCTAAATTAAGAGGTTTTAACCAACACTAAGAAAGCAACAGCGTTCATAACTAGCCTGGACCTGTTCACCTAAACAGTGGGATCTACATCCCAGGAGGACAATTCATTTGATCAGTTGGCCTCATTTTCTCAGTTTCGATCTTGTAGGAGCGGAAAAGGTTCTTCAGACGTTCCACAGTTTCTGGCTGCAGCTGGGGAGTTCTTGACAGAATCCAGGCATATTCAACGTGGAAGAGCCAGATAAAAGTAGTGCAGGAATACACCATGGAGTAGTTTTCATAGTCCGTAGAAAGTACCCAGTAAGGGGCAGAGGGCATGACTAGAAAAACAGCAGGGGCATCATTAGAAAATATGATTAGCCAACATTTGAATGTCCTTTGTGTATGTTAAGCAGCTAGAGCAGGGACGGGAAGTCAGGACTCCTGGGTTCTTTCCCCAGTTTTGCTACTGACTTGCTGTGTGACCTATGAAAGGGCAGGAAGTCCTTATGTAGCACTTTCATGTTACCCCTGATAGATTCAAGAAAGCCAATAGAATTTTGAACTAACGACTCAGTAGTAGTTATGCTGGATGTTTAATATAGCCTAGTACCAACAGCTAAAACCCCCACCCACACCAACCCCCACCCACACACACGCACGCATTGAAATGAAGGGGAGTTTGATGCACAAGGGAGATGTGTGTGTCCATGCCTGAGAACAGACATGAGGGTTGGTCACTTTGATAGGCCCAGACATGACCCCATCACACCTCACCCTTGGTGCCTGAACTTGCACACTTAGCAGAGTGAGCACAAGACTGGTAAAGAAACAAAGAAAGGGAATTGCACCACTGGTATAAAGCCACTTGGTGCAATTCTCTTTTCTTGTTCTGATTTCACGGTGTTCAGCCAAAGACACAGCCGCTGTAATTACAGTTGCTGTTTCCAGAGGCAACGTGGGGGGAGGGGAGATTTGGGGTCTAGTGCCCCCCCAGATTGGCCTGCGGGAGGGAGGAAGAGGGGCTCTGTCCTACCACTGTGCCTGTCTCCCAGCATGCTCTGCTCCTGGTCCCTGGCAGTCAGGCCCAGGCGGGGAGTGGACAAGGTGGGACCAGACACTTCTTGGGCTACCAGCCATTCTGGGTCACTGCTCCAGGCAGTGCAGCAGCTGCCCAAGAAAGCCTGGCTGGGGAGGCCGTGGCAGGTTGCCCTCCGCCCAGGCCTGGCTCCCAGGGACAGTGACCAAGACAGCCAGAGCCCCTCTACCTAGGTTCCAGTAGCACCAGTCACTGAGGATCTGGCTGACATGCCTAATTCTGCTCTCCATTAGACTGGTCTAAATGTAGACTGTTGACTCAAATGGAGTCTGAGTTGGGTCAGGCTGACGTCAGTCTGATGCGTGGAATGTGGTCCAGCGGGACGTCCTTGTGAGAATACAGGTTACAGGGTTCAGGCCTAATTCTCTGCGGCGCTGTACCAAGGAGAAAGGCAGCATGTCTCACTCCCACGGTGCGCAAAGGACATCACGCACGGCAGCACAGAACCAGGCCTTCCCCCATTACTTTTTGTGAATAAGAACCGTCTCCCACCCCGCCCCCCCCCCCACACAGGAGACATCAGAGCAGCCATCAAACCTCTAACAAGACAGCAGGAAGGTGTGAGGAAGGAGAGTGAAAGTGACAAGGGGATACTTTCTGACACAATGCTGTGCACAGGGAGAAACGGGCACGGAACAGCGACGGTAGAGGCCTCGATGGCACAATAACACGTGAAAAAAGCCACATAATTAAAATAAAATAAAATCATTGTCCAATTGCCTAGTGGCCACAGAAACATTTGTCCTGAACCGTTCCTCATCTGGGGGCCTTACCATTGGGCCTGCTCTCCTCTCACTTGAACTAGTTTTACAATGATGGGACTCCACCGATCTATACCAGTGTGTGAGCAGAATCGGGACCCAGGTCTGGGCAGAATTCATGGTGCTACTGAAGACAAAGCAAGACCCTAGGAGCAGGGTTTGGCCCAGTGGGGGAAACATCTTTAAACTTCTTCCAAGATGAGCCTTAAACCAAACACACTTACACCAGTAAAAACGGACGCTCAGCTTGGCTGGCTCATCGTCGGCCTGGACTGCCTCCCCCTCGATTCGATTAATTCTCCCGTCAGAGCTAAGGGGAGAACAAGAGGTTTGGAAATTAATGTCACAGGTTTGCAATCTTATTTAAACAGTTATTGCCAGTAACTCACTCTCCCCAGGTGGCAATCTACACCTAGTTGGCTAAAATCCATAGTAAAACCCCACATAATGTGCGTTCCAGTTACCAGCAGATTCCCAATAGGCCCAGAAGCTACTTTTAGAAGACATGCTTCCAGTAAGAGCACACTCTAGGTGCCACGCCACGCAGAGCCGTCTCGATCTAGATGGCAATACTGAAACATCGGGACTGTCATACTGGATCAGAGCAGGGAGACACTCAGCCCAGTACAACCAATTGCCTCTCGGGTGTATTTTCCTGCTTTGTGTGTTGCTGGACTGGACAGGTTGTGTCCGCAGAATGCCAGTGTGTGTTTTGCAAATATAAACCCATGGCATGGTGTGCATGTAATATTCTGATAGAAAAGAAAAGAAAGAAAAAATCCCCAGACTGTCACATAGGAGACGAAGGGAAAAAAAACCCCAAGCATGTGACAGATGTTTGTCATGTAGCTTACTGCACTGCTGGGAAGCTCCAAGATACTCCAGTGATGAGGATAAGGGTGTGTGAACTCCTCGGGGCAGAGACTGCCTTATTTCCTGCATTTGCATAGTGGCTAGCACAATGGACCCTGATTCATCACAATGCAAATAATCATACAGGAATGCCTCACTTAAAGTCATCCTGGTTAACGTTATTTTGTTGCTGATCAATTAGGGAACATGCTTGTTTAAAGTTGTGCTATGCCACTTTATAATGTCCTTTGGCATTCGCAGCCACCTACTTTATCCTCTGCTTGCAGGAAGAGCAGCCCGTTGGAGATAGCTGGTGGGGGCTTGGAACCACAGTGGACCAGCAGCCCACCTATCAGCTCCCCGCTCCCCTAAGTTTCCTGTGCAGCAGCTGCCCAGCAGGCTATCAATTGCCAGCAGTTCAGCTGCCCCTTCTCCCACTGCTATGTGCTGCTCCTGCCCTCTGCCTTGGAGCTGCTCCCAGCAGCCTCCTGCTTGCTGTACAGAGGATGGGGAGAAGAGGGGAACTAATTAGGGTGTCCCCCTCTCCCCCGCCTACCCTTCTCCATATAGAGCCGGAGGGAGACACAACAGGCCTCAGGATGGAGAGAGCTGGCCGCAGCTGTTGTCTCAACTTCCTGATCTTTTCAAAGGCAACATACTTAGAGTGTGGTGTCAGCGTACTTAAAGGGGCAATGACATCTCTCTCTTTCCCACAGAGAGGGTGTGTGTCTCTGTCTCTATCGGCCATGTTGTCTCCCGTCCCTCCATTCCTGCTGCCTTGTAGTGTGAGGCTACATTAACAACGTGTTAACCTGTGAGGGCTCATCCAAAAGCTATTTCATCATCATCATCAGATATCCCACCCTCTTCCACCCTCTGACTTCACCACCTCAACCAAGCTTCACAATCATCATTGCTATGTACAGTATTAAATTGTACTGTATATTGATAGATAGATAGATAGATAGATAGATAGATAGATAGATAGATAGAT
>ML677401.1:15848044-15890157 GCA_007922305.1 Dermatemys mawii
GATAGATAGATAGATAGATAGATAGATAGATAGATAGATAGATAGATAGATAGATTTTTTGTCTGGTGAAAAAAATTTCCCTGGAACCTAACCCCCTCTGTTTACATTAATTCTTACAGAGAGATTGGATTCACTTAACATTGTTTTGCTTAAAGTCGCATTTTTCAGGAACAGAACTACAATGTTAAGCCAGGAGTTAACTGTAATAACACTGCTCTACAGCCAAAATGCTTCTGAAATAAATGTAGTCAAACTTTACTAATTCTGGGTCACTGAGAACGAAAATGATGCTTAAAATTGTTGATTGGCTCTAGTTTTCAAGATATGCTATTGGGTCAGTATATACGACCCTTGACATGGGAATGGCGGAGGATAAGTGAGTTATAAAGGGAAGGGATCTCAATCTAAACCAGAAATGACTGAAATACATCTTTGACTGGATCTATGAATAAATCTATGACTGGGTTTGGACAGTACTTGCTTTTTAGGCAAAACAATGAATGATGCAATCTGAGGCTGGTATTGTGTCATACATGATATAAATTGCATCATGTTATTCCTAGAAGTCATGGATGATGCAATCATAACGAAGCTTACATCACTCTGCTGAACAAATTGCCCTATATCAGCTCTAGAAATCATACAGTGTCATGCTCTCTTATTTGTCAGTGTTCGATTTTGCAAAGGGACACATATCTGTTTAGCCAAAGTGAGCAGAGATGCCTCGTACTTGTGTGAACAGTGCAGATAACTTCTGCTATGTTTGTGGTGAAGTGACTTGTGCATCACAAAAGCGCAGTATAACCACTATGGTTAAGAGAGCCTATCACCTTTCTTTTGGCTGCAAAATTGGAGATCAAGACAAGAGGTGGGCCCCACACATATGATGCAACACTTGTGCAACAAATCTTCACCAGTGGTTGAACAGGAAAAGGAAATCTATGCCTTTTGCAGTGCCAATGATTTGGAGAGAGTCAACAGATCATACCAGCAATTGTTACTTTTGCATGGTGCCTCCAGTTGGGAAAGGTGTGTCAAAGAAGAAAAAGTGGACTGGGCATTATCCAAACATTCCATCGGCTATACGCCCAATACCCCACGGAGAAGGACTGCCGGTTCCTGATGCACCAGAATCATTCTCACTTGAGTCAGATGAGGAAGAGGAAGAGGATGAAACTTCTGGTCCTGAACCATCAATGTCATAGGACCCACATTTTCTCCCATCCTCCTCCTCTGAACCACACCTCATAGCACAAGCTGAACTGAATGACCTTGTCAGGGATTTGGAACTACCCAAGAGTAAGGCAGAGCTGTTGGGCTCCAGACTACAGCAGTGGAATCTCCTGGCAGGTGATGTTAGGGTTTCCATGTTCCGTGATCATCAAAAGGATCTTGTCCCATTCTTCTTCATGGAAGGTGATCTTGTAGCCTGCAATAACATCGATGGTGCGATGGCAGCTCTCAACATCGTTCATGATCCAGATGAGTGGAGACTCTTCATTGATTCATCGAAGACGAGTCTTAAAGCTATTTTGCTGCATAATGGCAATGTTTTGCCATCAATTCCAGTTGGTCATGTAGTCCATATGAAGGAAATCTATGACAACATGAAACAACTTTTGAGGTGCATAAACGATGACCAACATCAGTGGCAGCTTTGTGGCAATTTGAAGGTTGTTGCTCTCTTGCTTGGTCTGCAGAGTGGATACACAAAGTACTGCTGTTTTCTCTGCGAATGGGATAGTCGTGCAAGAGATTCCCACTACATCAAGAAAGATTGGCCACTCCGACAGTCATTGGAGCCTGGGAGGAAAAGTGTTCAGCATCCACCACTTGTTGAATCAAGGAAGATTTTGTTACCACGCTTACACATCAAGCTGGGTCTGATGAAGAACTTTGTTAAGGCCATTGACAAAACACAATCAGCTTTCAAGTACCTCCGTGGAAAATTTCCAAGGTTAAGTGAAGCTAAGATAAAGGAAGGTGTCTTTGTTGGGCCTCAGTTTCGTGAACTTCTTCAAGATGATGCATTTGACCATGCACTGCGTGGCAAGGAAAAGACGGCATGGAAAGCCTTCCAGTCAGTGGCAATACATTTTCTTGGAAACAACAAGGCAGACAACTACAGGTTGTTGGTGGAAAACCTCCTCAAGGCATACAAAAGCCTTGGTTGCAACATGTCGCTAAAGATACATTTTTTGCACTCTCATCTAGATTTTTTTCCACCGAACTGCAGAGCAGTGAGCGACGAGCACGGCGAGCGATTTCACCAGGACATTGCAACAATGGAGAAACGCTATCAGGGCAAATGGAGCCCATCAATGCTTGCAGACTATTGCTGGACAGTGACAAGAGATGCTCCATTTAATGAATACAAGAGACAAGCCAAGAAGCGCCGAGTAGACACTGAATAGGACTAAACTACGTACATAATAGTTTTTTGCCTTTTGTTTCATAATACATTTTATTTATATAACCCTTCTGCTGATTTTTAAAGTGTTACATAAACAGGACAGGTGAAATATTATCATTGTAAAGCAACCATAAACACATGAAAAGACCTAGGTTTACAATTTATGATTAAAACTCTACTGTCTACACAATATACATAGACATAAAATGTAAAAACTTAAATATCTTAGAAACAGTAGCCAATCAGTTGTTTTAATTGTCATATTTGAATTCAGCACATCGAAATACATAATAAATATCACATTTTATCTCTGAAGCAGATGACTTCTAAAAAATTGTAGACCAGTGTAATAGGAGGAAAAGGTCCTTTGGGGGAGGAGGAAATGTGTTACTTGTTTGGCACGCTGTCCTATTGCACAGTCCTGCTTGTGCTCACATTGGGCGGGGAATGTTTAAGAGACATCATTTCCTATTCACTTCTCCTTTCTCTCTGAAATTGAGATCCCAATCTCTGAACAGGCCCAGTTCTGCTTAAAATTCAGAAATTGTCATTGTTCTTTCCATGATGCTTCAGCTTCTCTGTCCTGGTTTTCTTACAAAGTTAACACATAATAAAATAGCCCCCCAAGGTAGGGTGACCAGACAGCAAATGTGAAAAATCAGGAGAGGGGGTGGGGGATAATAGGATCCTACATAAGAAAAAGCCCCTCAAAAATCATGACTGTCCCTATAAAATTGGAACATCTGGTCACTCTACCCCAGGGCCTGATTCTTCACCATCTGTGGCCCAATTCTCTACTCTCCTGAGCTTTGTATAGAGGCTTATACCTGTGCAAAAAGGGTGTAAAAAGCTACGTGTCTGGAGCATTCTGATTTGCCAGCACTTCACGCTCACGTTGCAGGGGTGAAAAAGGTGCAGGCCACGGGCTCTCCCTCACACTGGTGTGAAGCTGGAGGAACATCACTGAATGGAGAGGCCGGGCAGAAGATCAGTGCACGTGAAAGGAGAAGATAGAAGGGATAGAGAATAAGATGGAGAATATCTTATTGCCCCTATACAAATCCATGGTGCACCCACATCTTGAATACTGTGTACAAATGTGGTCTCCTCATCTCAGAAAGGATATACTGGCATTAGAAAAGGTTCAGAGAAGGGCAACTAAAATGATTAGGGGATTGGAACGGGTCCCATATGACGAGAGATTACAGAGGCTAGGACTTTTTAGCTTGGAAAAGAGGAGACGAAGGGGGGATATGATAGAGATATATAAAATTATGAGTGGCATGGAGAAAGTGAATAAGGAAAAGTTATTTACTTGTTCCCATAATAGAAGAACTAGGGGCCACCCACTGAAATTAGTGGGCAGCAGGTTTAAAACAAATAAAAGGAAGTTCTTCTTCACACAGCGCACAGTCAACCTGTGGAACTCCTTGCCTGAGGAGGCTGTGAAGGCTAGGACTATAACAGGGTTTAAAAGAGAACTGGATAAATTCATGGAGGTTAAGTCCATTAATGGCTATTAGCCAGGCTGGGTAAGGAATGGGGTCCCTAGCCTCTGTTTGTCAGAGGGGGGTGATGGATGGCAGGAGAGAGATCACTTGATCTTTACCTGTTAGGTTCACTCACTCCGGGGCACCTGGCATTGGCCACTGTTGGTAGACAGGATACTGGGCTAGATGGACCTTTGGTCTGACTCAGTACGGCCCTTCTTATGTTCTTATGTTAACAGGTCAAGTGATTCTGGAGCTCTCACGATCCTGAACAGGGTGAAGTCATTACACAGACTGTCAGTCACATCACAACCTCCCCCAGTCTCTTGCAGTTGACTATGGACTCAGTGAATCACCCTGCTGTTTGCCAGGCCCTTCTTTGACAAGGGAGGAGAGGAGACAGTGCTAAGCAGATACAGAGGCAAATGGGCCCAGAGGCAAATGGGCCATGCTCATCTGCCAAACACAAAGAATGGTCTGCAATTTTGTTATTGTGCAATGGAACAAAGCCACCACACAACACCAGGGAATGCAAAGAACCTTTCATTCATTCATCACAACAACATCCTACAGAAAAACATCCAGACCAGGCTCTGCAAAAATTCAGAAGAGCTCTGTGGGCTTGCAAATCACAGTAAAATACAACGAACAATCAACGTATTTACAATGCTCACTGATTTATGTGGGTAGCTATTCCTGGTACACATTACACAGCACTTACTACCAGCGCTAAGTGAATACCGCAAAAACAGACAAATACTTGCTTCACTAAAAATGGCCAATATACTTGGATTGTGTTTGTGGCCCCTTAACTGATATTTTGGTGACATTCACCCATGAACAAGGGGCCAGCACAAGGCTGTGACGGTGCTGTTCCTGGTGGGATGCATCTGAGACTGCCAAGTCAGGACAAATTGCTCCAAACAGGACATTTACAGTCCAGAGCTGGGGTTTCTCCACCCTAAAGGCACCAAACAAGCCAGACAGAAAAGACTTTGGTTTCGCCCCACTGGCCACCACAAGTCACACAAGCAATTCCCTTAGACACTCCAGCTTCCCAGTATCACCACCAGCAGCCACCTGTCCTGGGGACAAATGGTTATGAAAACCAATACCCCAAATAAAGAAAACAGTTCTCCCCAATTCCAAAGAATCAGGCCCCAGACCGAGGTCAATATACAAATCAGATCTTACCCACAAATCATGCTGTTGCCAATCCTTTAGAATCTAATATCTAAAGGTTTATTATACAAGGAAAAAGATATAGGTGAGGGTTAGAAATGGTTAAAGAAATCAATTACATCCAGTAAAGGCAAATCTTCTGGTTCAGGCTTGCATCAGTGGTAGAATAAACTGCAGGTTCCAATCAAAGTCTCTGGAATACATCCCTCCAGGGATGGGTCATCAATCCTTTGGCCAGAATTCCTCCAGAGTAAGACTGAAGACAACATGGACAGGCTGCAGCGGGTTTATTTATAGTTTCTCCCAGGTGCAAGAACCCCTTTGTTCTTGCTGTGAAAAGTACAACCCCATCAGTTCTGTGAGCATATCACATGACCATGCACGATTCAGCATTCACAGGCGGGCAGCCATTGCCCACCATCTCTCTTGCATGTCTTTGCCAGACTTCTTATGTGAATTGGAGCATTCCAAGCTCCCAGTGAGTCCATTGCACAGCTGATAGTCCTTAATGGGCCATGAAGCAGGTTCTAAAATGTCCCCAACAGCCTAGCACAATATTTGGAAAGACAGACAGTACACAGCCAATATCCATAACTTCAACTACAAAATTAATACACACATACAGACGGCATAATCATAATCAGCAGATCATAACCTGGTCGTAGACACCTTATTTGACCCCCTTTACATAAGATTTGGTGCCACTACAGGACTTGGTTGCACCAATGGTCTATATGATCCCAGATAATTTCAGTAACATGACAAAGGCCCAGGCGCCTGTTAAGCACTAAGTGGTGCAAAGGCCTTGCGCTGCCTCTGTACAGGGATGATTGTCACCCTCTGACTAGTAAAGTCACGTCAGGTTTAACCAATGAGGACTGCAGGACAGGCCGTGAGTAATACTCCTCATTGGATATTGTACAAGTCACTGTGTGTGTTGATGGATTTCTTAGGAGTTGGTCAGGCTTGCCGTGCGACAAGACATGCGAGTGCTCAAAGGACACAGCGCAGAAACCAGAGAGGGATTAAAGCACAAAGAGAGGGTAAAAGTGCAGCTTGGCCATGATCTCTAACGTGTCCTGCTAGCTGAGTTACTGAAACCATGAGGCGCATGTCCCCTCTGCCCTGCATGGTGCCCTCTGGACTTCAGACCGGGCTGCGGTGGCAGATATGGAGACAGACAATCCAGCCAGTTAGTGGAACTGAAGAGATTAAAACTCAAGGCTCACTAGGATCCTGCTGCAGCAAGGACATGGCCTGGGAAAAGATACTTACAGGAGCTCTTGATTTATCACTTTAATCTTCCCATTTTCCTTCAGTGAGTAATTGGCCTGGATGCAGATTCCCTTCTCAAAGCTCGCAGGCAGCTTTTCAATTTCATACCATTTCCCTCCATACTGAAAAAAGAGCAAGCCTTGTTAGTGTCCTCCGATTCACAGGGATTCAATGGATGTGATCAGCAGGCCACAGGGCAGCCTAGTTCATTCAGTAACATTGTCCTTATTCTGCTCAGTTGAAAAAAACTTTTCTACATTTGTGTGAGAATAACCATGATGACCCACAGAGGAGACTGAACTGGCAACCTTTAGAATTAAATGCACGTGTCCCTATAACTTGAGTTAGAAAGCTAGGCTCCAGAGGCAGGAGAGGCTGCATTAGTGGGGCCTAATGGACAGAGCACTGGACTGGGATCCAGGACACATGGGTTCCTACCACTAGCCATGGGCAAGTCAATGCACCTTTGTGCCTCAGTTTCCCCATTTGTAAAATGGGGATATGACACCTACCTCCTTTGTAAAGCACTTTGAGATCTACAGCTGAAAAGCACTGTAACAGAGTGGGGGATATCACTGTATTAGACTCACATTCTCAGTGGAATGGGCGCAGGGGGAGGCATAACACATGGAGCAGTGAGGTATAGCCCTACAAAATCGGCTCCGCTGCTCAGCCGCCCTGGCAGGCTGGCGGATCTGGACACACCCTCTTTGCCTGACTTGCTTTGAGCCAGCATGATTCGAAAGGGCTTCACACCTTGGAAACATCAAAGTTCTCCTGGACTGGTGGATCTGGACATGGCTCCCACTTGAACGTTTGTCCTTTGGTGATGTGGAGGAGACTGAGCAGGACTGAAAGCAGTGCCCAAGTCCCCGGCATGGTCACGTGTGGATGCAAATGGGAACCGGACCTAAAAAGAAATAAAAGAGAACGGCTGGTCCTCTGGAGGAGCACGTCTGTGTGTGAGGTGCCATGATTCCAAACAGAGCGTCAGCGACAGGGTGAGGTTAGAACTGCCGTCAGAAGAAAAGGAGTCGAAGGGCGGAAACCACCAGCTCTCTGCTGCCATGGCCAATAGCCAGTGCCCACCGCTAGCATGGCCGAGCTCACACCCAGTGCTTCCTGGGGAAGCAAACTGCCACGGCTGTGTTTGCATATGGTGAGGAGAGCAACAGCAACCTGGAAACAGCCGTTCGTACGCAGGGCTTTGGAGTGGAGCCGGGAGCGGGAGTGCGGAGCAGGGGAGCTGCAAGTTTCTGCCTGGAGCGGAGCCGGAGCCAAAGCCCTGGTTTGTAGGCACTGCACAGCCCTGAGTGGCAGGGAGATTCAGGGCACTGAGGACATTCAGCATCTCCCAGGCCTGGGCGTCAAGGCTGGTGCTGGGGTTCTTAGGACAAATAATTTGGTGACACAGAGTGCGGCCACCAACTCTTGCTGGTGGCTGTTCTCACACTTTTACCTAAAATACTTAATTAGCATTAGGAAAAACAAATTAACGTGCACATGCACACATCCAAATCGTGACTTATTATTAGCTAGTAAGTCCATTGTGAAAAGTGATATTAACACACATACAGGTAGCACTTTTCACAGCAAACTTACTCAGCCCTGGCAAGTATGGGGACAAATTAAGCCCTGGATGGGGATCGGGGAGACAGCAGGGGCCCGGTGGCCAGTGCCTAAAGCCATGCAGCAGAAGCCTGGGGCCTGTCACCCCACAGCTGAACCCCGAAGCCTAGGGCCTGACGCCATGCGGCCTGATCCTAGGACTAGAGCCTGAAGCCCTGCGGCCAGATCCAGAGCCTGTCACATCACCACCTCAAGGCTGAACTCCAAAGCCTGGAGTCCCACAGCCCCTGGGAAGGTGGGGAACCCATGACTGCCTGCTCCTCCACTGTTGTGCCCCATGTGTCTCCAGAGGGGGGCAGGGCTCAACCCCGGATGGTGGCCCCGGCAACCAACACCAAGGCAGTGTATCCAGGAGCATCAGGGAGGGGTCTGCTGCTCTATCTCCTCACTCACAGCCCGGGAGACAAGAAAAGCCCCATGTGGCCACACTTGAGAAAAGCTGGGCTAGGGCCCTGAGCCAAGGGGAACTAAACCAACACTTGGTGTCAAATGTTGACCGGCGGTTAGAGAAGAAACCCACCACCACCTGCTCAGCGACTGACTTCGAGGGGCTGTAATTCATGGCCACCCTGAGAGAGGGGCTGTAAACAGAGAGGGGGCTTTGGCTTTGCCGCCTGTGGCTGGGCTCTTGGGACAGACGAGCTAGAGAGCAGTGGGCTCCGGGGTGAGCACAGCCCACTCTTAGTGGCAGCGCTCCTGTTGGCTCCAGCTCTTCCCTTGCCACGCAGGCACCCAGAGGAGCTCTGCTGTATTTCTCCTTGCTCCCTTTAAGAGCTGACACCTCCACCAGGCATTAGAGGGTGCACATCTCACTGGCAACAATACAAGGACCCCCTACCTGCAGACAGCCCCTAGCCTTTCCTGGCTGTCCCAGCACACTTCCGACACAGACACTGCAAATAATCCAACCAGAGCATTTTGGGATTGCACTGGAGGCAGGGGCACGAACACTTCCCCCATGTTTGTAAGGAAAGCCGGGTCTCTCCCCCGCCGACAAGAGTCACCAACAGCCCCTTATTACAAGGGACATCCCTTCTCCCCTCCCCCCACATCTCTACCAGTGGAACAGTTTGTACAGGGGGGGGACTGAGAGCTATTAAACCAAACTGTAAACCGTGTATGTGACAGAAACCACGCCAAGGCCCGGGGGGAGGGCAGCACCCCCAGCACCCTTAGTTCGAGCACTTACGATCTCTTCTGGAGTTACCGAGTGCTGTAAAAATCAGCCAGAAATCTCCCTGGTGAATGAAGGTGGGTCCTGCTAAGGGTTAATAATAAAAAGGGGAGGGGTGGGGCCGGGATGCTCAGAAACCAGCCCCTTATTTTTGAACGACAGGGTCAGCACCCCTCTCTACAAGGGACACAGGAACCCCAGGGCACAAGACATGCCCCTTCAGTCAAGGAATCTGGGGACGTACCTGTTTGAGGCGAAGCGTCGTGCTCAGCGGGGTTGACAGAGGCCCGGGTTTTGAGGAGCAGCTGTCTAGCCAGTTGCCCTCGGATTTTATAAGCATGCTGGAGTCATCGTTACTTAACAGCAGCACAAGCCACACCCTGACCTCTGACACGCTTGTTTTTTGGAGTGCAGCTTGGACGGCTTAAATCTGCACCCGATGCAAAACCGCCCAGGCTTCCGCTGCCTTCCAGCTGCTCCCTGCAGGGAGACAAGGGCCGTGTGTTCCTGTGCCGAGCACTTTCAGCTCAGCTCGCCTGCATGGCCAGGGGCTGTCAGCACTATTGAAACAGGGCCAGTGTCAATCAATGTCACTCTCCCTGGGGAGCTGCTCCCAGCCTGCTGGGGACTGGGGATCAGAGGCCAGCTTGGGAGCTCAGCTTGGCCAGAGGAGCCCAGGGCAACAGCTCTGGATTGATGCTGGAGTAACTGGCGGCTGATGTGCTGAGACCACTGCCCATCCTGCTGACCAATAAGTGTATCACCATTTCCTGGTGCACCTCGCCTGACTCCCTCTGTTGGCTCATTCCCTAGATCAGGGGTGGGCAAACTGTGGCACGTGGGATGGATCCGGTCCCTCGGGGCTTTGGATCCCCATGGTGCTGCCGGCACCACATCCCTGAGAGCCTGGGGGGGGGGGGGGGGCCCAGAGGGCTCCACGTCCCGCCCTCACCTGCAGGCACCGTCCCCTGCAGCGCCCACGGGCTGGGAACAGCGCAGGGCCAGGGCAGGCAGGCGGGGAGCCTCTGAGCCCCGCTGCGCGCGGCTGCTGCCCTGGAGCCACTCCAGGTAAGTGGCACCAGGCTGGAGCCAGCACCCCAAACCCCTCCTGCGCCCCAAACCCCTCCTGCACCCCAAACGCCTCCTGCACCCCAAACTCCTCCTGCACCCCAAACGCCTCCTGCACCCCAAACCCCTGTAGTACCCTGCACCGCAACCCCTTGCCCTGAGCCCCTTCCTGCACACCGTACCCCCCCTCCCACACCCTCTCCACACCCCAACCCCCTGCCCCAGCCCTACATTCATGACTCTACATGCAATTTCCCCACGTAGACGTGGCCCTCAGGCCAAAAAGTTTGCCCATCCCTGGCCTAGGCTCTCACTGCAGACGAGTGTTTTTGACATGTTGGAAGAGGTTTCACTGAAGAGTATCGAAGTTCCAGCCTTTGGGCTGCACAACTAATGAGCGTGAAGCGATCTGCCCCTCAGAACAGAGCTCTGCCTGGACCACCTTGAAATGCAATCGACTGCTCTTCCCCCCACTTCAGCCGATCCGATGAATTATCCCTGCTCTGAACTGGTATCCCACAGATGGGGGCACTGGTGTGAACTGTAATTCCTCCTCATTGCGGGGGCTGGGGTAGGGAAAAATAATTGTATACCTGTGGAGTCTGATCAAACTAGGCCCTGTGGTTCGCAGACGTTGCTCTTACTTGCCATCCTGGGGCTCTGCCTTTCTAAAATCTGGCCCCAGGGCAGGATCGTGGGACTGATTTATTTCCCCCATGTGTTACCAGAAGCATGGGGCAGGGCTTCTGGTTTGCCTTTCCATGGGCAAGCAGCCCCCAGTCAGGACCATCCACCTCCCACCACGTGGCAGGGAAATCTCGAGGAGCTACAACGGGGAGCCGGAGAGACACCCTGACTGTGGGAGTGCGGCCCTGGCTGCAGGGCCGGCTTCTCTTTCATTAGAGCAGAATCCTGCACCCCCTTTCCCCTCCCCGTATCATTGGCAGCAACACTGGGCCTGCCTCATTTCCCGCAAGCTCTTTATGTGTGACTTGGCTGGTGGAATCCGTAACTTGTGGCACCAGGCTCTGAATCACCAGCATTGAACCAGCCCAGCCGCACCGGACACAAAAGGCCGAGCTGCGCGCCAGGGGTCCAGATTCGAGGGGCTCCTCTGGGGGCAGGGCAGACTGCAGCCCTAGCCGAGACGCCTGGAAAGGGACCGAAGGATGCGCACGCCATTGTATGACGTGGGGGAGCCAGAGGCGGACAAGTGTACAAAAGGGAAACGTCCCCCAGTGTCCAGAGCCCGACGTGTGGGACCTGATCAGGAAACCGGTCTGTATGCTTAGCTCACGGGATCTGGAGTGTCAGGCGGGCTGAGTTCCCCCCACCCCCTGCCCCCACTGCCTGCTTTCAGCACCTCCCTTCCTGGTTGCATAGTCAGGGGGACAGGCAGCGGTGGTGTAACCATGTCACTCCTGGGTAGGATCTTTTTTTGGACCAACGTCTATTGGAGAGGGGGGAGCTTTCGAGCCCCCCAAAGCTAATGAAGATAAGAGATGTAACCCCCCGCCTCCTTCCCCGCTGTCTCTCCAGTGCTCATAGCCAGAAAAGATTTTAATTAGCATCTCACCTAACTCAGCTCTGCTGAATTCAATCACCAGGGCCCCAGCTGCTCCTGGCACTGGGCACACAGCTCCCGTCCTGGGCACACAGCTCCGGGTGCTGGGCACACAGCTCCTGGCGCTGGGCACACAGCTCCTGGAGCTGGGCACACAGCTCCTGGCGCTGGGCACACAGCTCCTGTCCTGGGCGCACAGTTCCGGGCACTGGGCACACAGCTCCTGTCCTGGGCACAAAGCTCCCATCCTGGGCACACAGCTCCCATCCTGGGCACACAGCTCCTGGCACTGGGCACACAGCTCCCACCAGGCAAAGGGGGCCACATCAGCAGCAGGGCTTGCCCCAGCCAGCGTGGAAATGCAGCAGCCTCTTAGCTGGGCTCCCCAGCGTTACCACAGCTGATACCGTGCAGCCCCATGTGAGCGAAACCCAGGGCCATGCCCCGAGTGCCGTGAGCCTCACGGAGTCACTGGGCTGCGTCTCCCAGGGCCTGCGACTGACGCTGCAGGGATGTGCCCACCAGACACGGGAGAACGTGGCCTCCCAGAACGCCAGCCCCTCCTGTTCCAGCTCCCGGGCAGCTCCAGGGCTCACATCCACCCCACTGCTGAGACAGTCCCCCGTTCGCAGGGAAGAGAGCTGCTCACCTGGACTCTACCCTCGACGCCAGCCCACACGCAGGCAGAATCCAACCTCTGCATGAGCTGCAGGCAGCATCTCCCCAAGAGACATCCACACAGACTGGCCCCTGAAGGGAGCATGCCCTGCAATCCCACCCCGCACGCAGCCCTGCCTGGGCCCAGTGATGTGGGGCTGAGTCAGCTCCGAGCCACACCCCGGCTCACCTCAATGCTGTGTAGACAATGCCCTGCGCCAGGCTCAGTAAAACCCCTGGCCAAAGGCCACGCCAGCCCCAGTTCACCCTGCAGCAGGACTCAGAGATGGCCAGGACTAGTCCATGTGCCCCGACTTAGCCAAGATCCTCCCTCCTTTGCCCAGAGAACCACGGATACAATGGGAGGAGCTAGCAGCCATGGCTCAGTGCGTCTTGGGGGGACCTTCTCTATCCCCCTGCAACAGCCTCACTGGGACCCCTGTAGCAGGCTAGTAGGGTGCAGGCAAGAGGCAGTTTAAACCTGTCCTCAGCTGGAACTCACACGGCCCAAATTCATCTCCTGGACCAAGACGGAGGAGCAGGGGGAGCTGCTGAGTACGCAGGTCGCCCCGACCACCTGCAGCGGGGGGCCCCTGTCCGTGTGCTCAGAGTCCTCAGAGTGGGGGACAGACGCCTGCAGCTGGCTGCAGCCAGCCCGCATCAGCAGTGACTCTGAGGCACAGGACCGGCTTTTCCCACAGCCAGGACGAGAGAGAAGCAGACTGCGGGTTAGGGAATAGTTCTCTGTATTAGAATAGGGTCTGTGCAGGGGTTCATTGCCATCCAAGACAGCGTCTGGGTTCAGAAGCCCAGCGGGTGCGCGGCGAGGATCCCCTGGTTCTGAACCACGGCATTCGAGATCAGCTTCATGTTGGCGAAGGACTGATTCCACGCCGAGGATTTCACTGCTCGCAGATTCTCTCGCACTCGCTCAAACGCCTGCGCTGGACAAAGAACCACATGGTCCCTCCCGGGTTAGTAACCCCCTCGCTGTGACTCGGGGCTCTCAGACTGGGAGGCGTGGGGTTATTACATGGGGGGGCTCCACCCCAAACCCCGCTTTGTCTCCAGCATTACCATGGTATTACATGGATTAAAGTGCTAAGGGGGGTGGCACTAAGAGCCTTGCTATGTGACAGGGTCACCAGTACGAAAGTGTGAGAACCCTGGTGTAACCCTGGTGCAGTGGGGCCTAGGAAGTGATTTACATGCAGTGGGCCAGGCTTTTGGTACTGGCTCCGTGTGCACATAACAAGCAGCCACTCTCATTCAGCATCCGCACGTGACGTCTATTCAGTCAGAAAGCCCCTGGACGCTCCGGTACCAGAGATCCGTCACCTCCTCCAGCCAGTGCAACGCTTGTGACAGGCACAAGGGGGCGAGAGCAGCACGCAGAGCCACCTGTACGCCTCTGCCTAGGAGCCGGACCTGCTGCTGGTCGCTTATCTCGGCCCCGCACACACCGTGCAGCAGATCAACTTCCCTCACGTACACTCGGCCCCACACACACCGCACGGCAGATCAACCCACCTTGTGTAGCCAGCACTGAGCCCGTGGGGGCAGAAGCAGCACGTTGTACCTGGGTGCTGGGCTCGTGGAGGGCATCAGGGCTTTCGGTCAGGGTGCCCAAGGCACGTGGGGGTGAGGGGGGCTCAGGGCACACGGAGAGCAGATGGAAAGGTGCCCACGGGGGGCCAAAGGGGGCTCTCATGCAGGGAGCTCAGGGCGCCCGGGGGCGCCATGGCATGCCCGAGGTGCACAGGAAGGGCTTCCTGGCGTGTGTAGGGCCCAGGGCATGCACACTGGCCATGCGGGGCTCTCTTGCAGGGACCGGCAGCAAGCCCACAGGTAGGGCTTGCGTGTTGACAAGCCCACAAGCCTGCCACAGCAATGAACCAAACCTGGCCCCGCAGCCGCCCAGAATGTACCTCGTGGCTCCACGTTTGACACAAGAGCTTCTCGTGCTCTGCGGTGGGCTGTCCCAGAGACAGAGAGCGGCTGGCCCTGTGGAGACAAGATGGTGGCCACCAGGGAGGGGCCACAGAGACAAAGGACTCTGTGAGTGCAGAAGGGGTCTGAACAGTAAAACAGAGCAAGCCCAGCCTAGAGCAGTGTCTCAAAGCAGTGAGGTTCCAGAGGACGGGGACTGGACTCCTGCTGCCCTGGAGAACACGCCGGCATGGCATGTGCCCCACTCACCCCAAGCCAGCGGCAGGGTCTGACCGGGCACGAGAGACGCCCGGCCTGGGCGAGCAAAGGCCCATTCCTGGCTCCCAAGGGACACGGTGTCTCTCTCGGCTCAGTTTGGCTCCCGGGTCCTACAGGGACGAGCCCCTTCGACGTGCAAACGAATTCCCAGGTGTATCCGGCAGCTCGCCTACGCCGTGCTCCCTGCGCTGGCTGCTGGGGCAGGCACCAAGTGCCCACAAGCTCTTTCCGCAGCCGGGGAGGGCAGCCCAGGCCAGGAGCGGCGTTACGCACTCGCTCGCCTCTGCTAGCCCCACGTACCTGGAGATCACCACAGCCATGGCATAGATGTCAATGGCAGCATCGGCCACGCGCTTTAGATGAAACTGTTTGTCTGGAAGAAGAGACTTTGGTGAGACGATGGGACGTGCATGCACACACGTGTGTTACACTAGTGAAAAATAACAGCTGCTCAGTAGAACTTGCACGGCAGCCAGCAAACCGATACATTGGTAGGTCAGAAACAGCTACAAGGACCCACTGCCTGGAGACCTGGGA
Organism: Dermatemys mawii; assembly: GCA_007922305.1. Lineage (NCBI taxonomy): Eukaryota > Metazoa > Chordata > Testudines > Dermatemydidae > Dermatemys > Dermatemys mawii. The sequence goes on from ML677401.1 coordinate 15,863,242, forward strand.
GGGGGCATGAAGCCGCCAGAGCCTGGCCAGGGAGCTCACTTGGCTGACTGGCTCCAACACGCAGACTGGCGCATTTTCCTGAGCCAAACGCTCAGCAGCCCACTGAGTGCGGCCCCGGCCCCAAAGAACTAAACAAACCAGCCAGACCCATCGGTCGGTCCCTGTTGGAGCCTGGCTCTGAGCCCTCATGACATGTCATGTGCACATGGCCACTCGGACCCCCAGCTGCCCCGCAGACACTCCAGGCTGGGGGGCTTTTGCCCCAGCCTGCTCCAGTGAGGAGACCCCTATCAGCCCCCCAGGGACAGACGCACACACCCAGGGGTGTGTTCAGAGAGGGGAGGTGGCAGAGCAGGAGAGGGGACGTGGGGACAGAAGAGAGCGTGGCAGGAGGTGACGGAAGTCCTGCTCCGGGAGCTCCACGCCCAGGTGGTGGGTCTGAGAACCGGCCAAAGGGCGGAATGTCGTTGCAGGCCAGCGGCGGCTGGTTAGCAGCGGGCCGACAGCAGCCACGGAGGCACCCACCTATCACCTTCTCGCCGTACTTCAGCAGGAGGCTCTCGACAGCTTCGCCAAACAGGTCAATGGCCTTCGTCACCTGCACACAGACACAAGAGCAGTTCATTTCCTTCCCCCGGAGCTGGCACCTTTCAGCACTCCCGGAGCCTGCTGGGGGGGCGGGTGCCCCCGGGGGCAGGGAGCAGCGCTGGGAAAAGCACGTCCAGCCCAGGGCACTGAGCTGGCTCCCGGGAGCCAGTCATGCTGTGCCCGGACCTGGAGACGAACTGGCACTAGGCCACTTTCCAGCCCAAGCTTGGAGCTGATTCAGCCCTCGGCAGGACTTTGAGCAGCCTCAAGGCTGCTCCAACTTCCACTGGCAGGACTGGTCTCCTGGGGCTGCTCTCCCCACTGGGGATTGCTGGAGCACAAGGCACTCCTGCCCGCCCCTTACCATGAGGGCTGGGAGCACACGGGACGAAGCCAGCCACAGCTGTTCTACAGCACCCCGGATTCCCCAGCCGCCCCCTGCAGCAGCCCGTGGGCTTTATGCCCCCTGAGCAACACAGAACACCCAGGCGGGCGCTGGGGACTGGCCCTCTGGGTGTCCCTGAACTCAGCGATCGAGGGGGCTGGAGAGCTGGAGAACCCTGGCACTGGTGGTGACATGGGACGCCAGGTCCTGGCCGAGCTGCTGAGGGTTTGGGGTCCCCCACAGACCAGAAACCACCATCACCACTGGCCTTGGGGAGAAGCTCAGCAACGAGGCCTGTAAAGGGTCATCTCCCCCGAAGGGCACGACTCAGTCACCTGGGCAGGGCAGTATGCAGAGGTGCTAGAACTAGGGGTGCTAGGGTCCTGCCACACCCCATGGCCTGAAGCAGATTCCCTCATACACAGGGTTTGCAGTTTGGTTCAATGGCTCTCAACCCCCACCACTCTACACATTGTTCCAGCCACCCTTGGCAGTACGTGGGGCGCTTGTCTCCTGTACTTGTGGGGCTCCATGGGCGCTTTACCTACAATTTCTTTTATCTTAGATGAAGGTAAAACAACAAGAATGAAGTAAAGCAAAATCCCCAGGAGGAAGGACAGCCCCTCCAAGAAAACAGAGAGAGAGAGAGAGAGAGAGAGTGTGTGTGTGTCTGCGTGTATCTGTGTTCACATTCATGTGTGTCCATTTGTGTGTGCATGTCCTCCCATGGGTGTCCCTCTGGAACACTGTGAATGATGTAACGTGAGCCACTGATGCCAAATGCTACTAAAAATGCAAATTATTAGTATTGTGCCAGAGACAACAAATCTGACCAATCAGACTGACCAAGCTGAAGGAGTGAAATGACAGCTGGGCAATGGAAAGGCTGTTTCAGTCTCAATCTGACAGTTCACATTTAGCAAAGACTTTTTAAAGAGCGAACACATCATTCAAAACGCAGGCTTTCAGATTCACTCCTAACCGTGAGCTAGAGAAACATTCCTGCATGAACTTCATCTAAAGCAGGTGCAAGACGAATGCCGTGAATCACAAGAACGTCATCACTGATGAGTAGACACTGTCATGGAAATTATTTACTTTAAGGCTAAAAATTCAAGAAACATACCAAAGAATTCAGATCTCATAAAACAACAGACTATGTAACCATTCAGAAAGAATTCCCTTACCAGGTGTGCACTGTTGTCCAGGGCTGGGTGAACGATTCCCTGCAGAGACAAGCCAGTGGGAATCCCAACTTTACTGCAAAGGAAGGAAAGAGATGAGCAAAAAAAAGGAAGGACAAAGGGTTTAAAACACAACTCAGCAGCTCGTCCAGGAGCAACTGCACGGCAGTCACTGGGACTATTCCACACTACGAAGTCAGGCTCGCTTTGCTACATCACTGTGGGCAGTGAAAAATTCACACCCTATGCGATGTAGCTGACCTAAGCCTGGTGTAGACAGCACGAGGCGAAAGGATGAATTCTTCCATCGACCTAGTTACCGCCTCTCAGGGAAGTGGATTTACCACAGAGAGGGAAGAACTCCTTGTGTCACTGTAGTGTCTCTATTGATGCTGCCATGTTCCTAGTGTAGACATACCCTGGAGGTAAAGCAGGGATGAATTTGGCCCACTATCATTTCAACAACTCATCTCTACAGCTCACTCCTACCACGAGAGCTTGAGTTCAAACAACGGCAGCTAAACCCGGCAGTGCACGATCTCCAGGAAGCGCCCATGCCAAAGTCAGCCTTACTACAGGAACAATTTCCCCCACCTTTATCACATGACGCATGTGATGCACCATGCACGCCATTCTGGGCACGGGACATTAGGTCTGAGCTTGCACAACTCCCGCTGAGGTAGTAAGTGTGAACACTTAAATGGACACTTGGCCAGACCACCTGGTCTAACACCCCAACCATGGGCCAGATCAGGGGGGCCAGGCCCATCCATTTTTTACTACGGACCCTGGGCTGGCAGCTGTGGAGGAGTCACAGATCCTCCACCTGCCCTGGGGGTGGGGACACAGGCTGGGAACAGCTCTCGGGCTCTGCCACCCCGGGCAGATGGAGGGCCCACAACTCCCTGGCCGAGCTCTGGCTTCCACCTTGGCCAGGGCAGGGCCTCAGAGGGAAGAGGGGGGAAGAGGAAACTTTTGCTTTACGAATCTTCCAGCCTGTTTATCACTCAGGGTGAGAATTTGCTAATTTATCTCCTATCTAGTGTGTTAAGCCCAGTTTGTGTTTTTTGTTTATTTACTAAAGTAATCTGCTTTGATCTGTTTGCTAACACTTATAATCACTTACAATCTATCGTTTGTGGTCAATAATTTGGTTTTGTTTTCTCTAAAACCGGTCTGTGGAATTCATAACTCGGGGGGCAAGAAGCTGTGCATATCTTCCTCCCCATTGAGGGAGGGAGGGAGTTTCAGTGAGGCCTTCCCCACTCTCAGTAACTGGACTTGGGTGTCCGGTGAGTAGATCTTATGGATCCTTATGATCACAAATGCTCAGGAATTTGGTTTTACAGCTGGTCTGAAAGGAGGCACCATGAGAGTCCCAGCACCCCTGGCGCTGTGTTGGAGGACTGGCTCATATTAACCTCTGCTCTCACATCCCAAGCATCACTTCCAGTTTCACTGCATGCTCTCAGGACCAGAGGCACTGGAGCTAAGGGGCAGAAGGTGCTACTGCACCCCCGGCTTGCAGTGGTGTTCATCACAGACTGGGTTTACAGTCTGCAGGGTTCGTTTACAGGATTGACAGTTTGCACTCCCGCAATCCACACACGATTCCAGCGCCCTGCCAGTGGAAGAAGCATGTTATTTCACTGCAACTGAAAGGCTAACGGTGACAGGTTCTCTGTGCTGCTTACCGCTTTGCTCTCATCCCGATATCTTTTAGGATGGTCTCCGTCTTCCCTGATGGATTCATGACAGTTGTTCGCAGATTCTTTAACTGGACCCCAGCATGCTGAAAATGTTTTAAAATGATTAAAGGGATGTAATTACACCCAATCCCAGGGCTACACCCACAAAGGGACGTGTTCAGGATGAGACACAGAGGAATGCTACAGCAGGTTCAGAGTTGTACCGGACACCTCTGGGTTAATTATACAGTAGCGCAGGGATTCTCAAACTGGGGGTCAGGACCCCTCAGGGGACACGAGGTTATTACGGGGGTGGCACAAGCTGTCGGCCTCCACCCCAAACCCCGCTTTGCCTCTAGTATTTATAATGGTGTTAAAATATATTAACAAGCGTTTTTAATTCATAAGGGGGGGGTCACACTCAGAGGCTTGCTATGTGAAAGGGGCCACCAGTATAAAAGTTTGAGAACTACTGCTAGCGAAATATGAAAACCTACAACTTTATTTTCTGCAGCTGAACTATGTTTCGGGCCTCCTGTCACAGCTCCGGGTGTTCGGACCGAGGGTTTGGTTCAGCCAATTTCATACGGCTCCCTCCAGCCATGAAGTGTGGATCTGGATCTGCGTTTACAGCCCCACTTCCCCTCCCCTGCGATTTCGGAGAGGGCTGTCAGCAGCAGTGGCTGACGCTCTGCGCTGCAGGTGGGTGTGAGGAGGGTTCATAGCTGACTCCACTAGAATCCCTTCCCCCTGGGGCTCCCAGGGAACATGCTCTGCAGAGGCAGCTCCACCAGCCTTTGTGCTCCCCCCTGCATCCAGCCAGCCCAGGTGGCCAGTGTGGGGCAGAGGCTTAGCCCTGCCCTCCCCGCACCCTGGCTTCTCCTCCACACCCTGGAGAGGCTGTTGCTGGTGGAGGCACGAGCGCAGTGTAGGGACTCTACTCCTAGTCCCAGGGCAGGCTCCTGGCCCCTCACCCAGCTGTGCAGTGCCAGCATGGGGCCCTGCATGCTGGCTCTGTGCTGGAAAATGCCAAGGCCTTTCAGGGGAGGTGTTTGCCCACAGAGCGCCCCTTACCTCAAAGCCTGTCAGTGCCACAAACAAGCGAAGGATATCATTAGTGCCCTCAAAAATGCGGAAAATCCTCAGATCCCTCAAGACTTTTTCCACACCAGTTTCCTGTGCAAACAAAGACGTAATAGACTCAAGCAATCCCAGCAAGAGCCATGCACGCGGCCGCCTTGGCAGAGCACTGCGAGCTCCCGAATCCAGCCTCACAAACGAGGCATGTGGCTGTGCTCTGGGCGGAGGGCACTGAGCTCGCTTACCTTCATGTATCCCATTCCTCCAAGGACCTGGATGCACTCGTCTGTGACGTGCCAGGCTGCCTCCTAAAGATACAAACACACAGTGCGGCAGAGGGGAATGTTTCTCATCTTGATGTGATGACTCAGACATGTCTGCATGACAGCAGTTACCCGGAGGCTCTGGGCAGTCCTAGGTGGGCCTGCGTTTGTTAGAATACTGGGATGGCAAAGGTGGTTCCTTTAAGTCACCTGTGCTGTAACTTAGCAACATGTTGCATGTGTCCATCCCACTTCAGGTGGGTGAACACCAGGGCAACAAAACCAGAGACTCTCTTCCCCACGCAGAACCCCTTGGGGTGGCCACGCACATGCCCCAGCTCATTTTGGGAGGTGAGGGTATAAAGGGAGCATCATCCTGAGTGAGTTTGACCCCAGTGTAGAGGGGAAGGAAGTGGGTTGTGGGACAGATGTGTGTCTGCAACACACCTCAAAGGACAACAGTCACAGAACAGGTAAATAGCCATTTTCTCGTCTTCAAGCGATGGCACATCCCCATTTCACATCAGGTGACTCACAAGCACTTTGGCAAGGACGAGGGTTTTGGAGTCTGTCTGAGCAAGGATTGCAACACCCTCATCCAAACCCAGCACCATGGCTCAGTGCCTGGGAAAGAGCTTCACATCTAGTGAAAGGAGGCACCAATGACCAGGCCACAGCTCTGCCAAGATCACTAGCGTGCACCTGACCCAGGAACACAGCTCACGCTGCTTGAGCTCTCGTAGAACACCCTAAACCTCCCCCAGGTGGAGGGACCTTAGGAAGGGCAGAGCACAATTGGGTGCAGGATGAGATCCAGAAAGATATTCTCTGCCCACAGACAGGGCGACCCTTCAGTCTGCCAGATAAAGAAATGAGCAGCCGAGGAAACACCCGACATTGTTTGGTCTTGTCCAAGTAACGAGCCCACTTTGGACACCCCACGTATGGAGCCCTCCTCTTCCTTACGAGGGTTCAGAAAAAGGCTCAGGATGTAGGTAGCCTGATGAAGGTGGAAGTGCAAGACTCTTTTAGTCAGAAATGTATAGTGAGGATGCAAATCGACCTCATCTGCATGGAAAACTCCCTCTGGAGGGTCAGCACCTAATGCACGCCGCTCTGCTACCCTGCTGGCAGAGGCACCAGGAATGCTGCTTTCATGGAGAGATGGCACCAGGAACGTGGAGCCATGGGCTCAAACGTTGGAACCATTAGAGCCTGCAACAGCTGTAGGACAAATATGACATTAAAGAGTCAGCATAACCTTAAGTGTGGTTAAGGAAATATCTGTGCTGTGAAGAAAGGCCCTGACTAGCATGCAGAAGGAAGAAGACCTTGAAAAGAATGAGTGACAAGGCCAGGAGGAATGAGGGAGAGAGGGTGTTTGGTTCAAAGAATGACTGATGAGATAAGGAGGAGGCCTGGGACCAACAGGCGGGTCTGGGGATGAGGATTATAAAGGCGTGCTCCTGCCTGAGTTCGCATAACACTCTTGGAATCAGAGGGGTGGGATTAAAGGCGTATAGTAGCTCGTCCTTCCATGACGCCAGGAAATCATCTGATATTGATCTGTAGGGTGGAGGGTGACCAGATGTCCCAATTTTAAAGGGACAACCCCGATTTTTGGGTCTTTTTTTTATCTAGGCTCCAATTTTCCTCCGCCCTGTCCTGATTTTTCACACTTGCTGTCTGGTCACCCTACTGGGCTGTGATCCACTCTGGAACAAATCAGGTGACACTTCCTGTTCAGATGAGTAATCGAGACGTCTATTTCTGATACCCCCACAACTGAAAGATGATCTTGCAATGTCCAGTCTAAGGAACCACTTGTGATTCCTGCTGAATGATCTGCAGAGACGATCTGCCAGGCAGTTCTGAACACCTGATAAATGTGAAGCTTTGAGTGTGATTGTATTTTTGATGCAATCCTCAAACCCCTGTAGATCTACAGCTTCTGGGTAAAGATGATCCCACCTGGCCCCCCCCGTGCCTGTTCACACAGAACACAACAGCAGTGTTGTCCATGAGGACCACTACCGTACATTCCTTGTTGTGTGGAAGGAAGGCTTGACACGCCTAATGAATAGCTTGTAGTTCTAGAACATTTCTGTGGAAAGAGAGCTCTTGATCTGACGAAAGATCCTGAGTCTGACGGTCTCCAAGGCAGGATCCTCACTCCAGAGATGAAGCATTTGTGACCAGTGTCGTGGAGGGAAGAGTTGAGGAGAAAGGAGCCCCTTTGCATACATTGGCAGGGTCCACCCACCAATCTAGGGATGACAAGGTGCTCGCAGGTACGTGAGTCAGCATGTCCAGTGGATGATGAGATGGTCAGTAGGTTGACTTCACCCGCCTTCCATGCCTCTGTGGTGAAAAGGCTGCCATGCTGCGTCACATATGTGCAAGCTGCCCTGTGCCCCAGAAGCCTCAGGCAATTCCTTCTCATTGTGCAAGGATGGGCTTTGAGGTCTGCCCAGAAGTCCTGTATTGCTTGGGCCCTGGCCAGGCACAAGTGCTGTCTTGCTGAAGTGGAGTCTAGATCTGTCCCCATAAGCCAGATTTTCTGCACAGGGATGAATCCTGATTTATCCTTGTCAGAACGACGGAGTCGCTGAATCGCTGATGCCAACCTCCCCCAGGTGTCTGGAGCGTCCCTGAATCAACCAGCCATCCAAGCACAGGAATTCCTGGACAACGGCCTTCCTGAGATGTGCTGTCGCCATGGCCATGCACTTTGGTAAGACTCACAGGGCTGAAGATGGACCGAAAGGCAGGACGGTGAATGGATAATGAATGTTGGCCATGATGAACCTTCCTCCTGTGGCTCTAGTGGATGGCCTTGTGGAAGTCAATCAAGCTGAGAGCGGAAAACCAGTCCTTGGGATCTAGAGATGGATAACAGAGGCTAGAGCTACCAGGGAAATTTTCTCTCTTTATGTCATTGTTTAGGTTTTGAGGTCCCAAATAGGTTTGAATCTTCCCTCAGAAGTAATGGGAATAGAATCCCTTCTCCCAGTGCTGAGGAGGGACCTCTTTGACTCCCAGTGTAAACTGGATTGTATTTCTTGCATAAGAAAAGCCTTGTGAAATAGGCCCCAGAAAAGGGACAGGGGTTGAGTAGGCAGGAAGGGGGAATATGGACAAACTGCGGGGAATATCCTAGTTCTACAGTGCTCTGTATCCAGTGACTGGCTGAAATATGGGTCCAATCAGCTAGGAAATGGGATAACCTGCTGCCAAAGTGAGTGATAGGAGAGATGAGATCCAGACACTGTAGTACTCAGGCCTCGACTAAGAAGTCCAATAGGGTGCTTAGGGTCGAATGCTGTCTTGATGAAGTCGAAGCAAACGGAGGAGGAGGTGGCTGTAACCTGTGGAATTTATGTCGTCTCTGCTTGATCAGGCTGCCTCCGTGGGTAAAATGGCACCTCTGGGTTGTCTGGGGATGAAAGTGCCTGAAGGTTCCTTCCCAGTGACCTAGGGGCTGCCCTAGAATCTTTTAGGGAATGCAGCACTTCATTGGTTTTCCCTGTAAACAAATTAGGGTCCTTAAATGAGAGATCCTCAGTTGCTGGTTGGATCTCTGCTGGAATCCCAGACGCTTGCAGCCACCAAGAGCGTCACATCATAGGCACAGATGCCGTCACTCTAGCCTCAGACTATTCAAGACGGCTTGATGGGACGTTTTGGCTACCAGACAATCCTTGTTAATCACAGCTCAATATTCCTGGCTAACATCTTCTGGCAGTTTGTCAATAAAGTTAGTCATGTTACCAGAGACTGGGACACTATCTGACCGGGGAGCCTGGTGATTTGCTATCCTGACCTGTAACCCTGACATTGCATAAACGTTTCTTCCAAAAAGATTTTGCAGTGAAAGAGTTTTTTGGAGTCGTCATTTTGAGGTGCATTTGGTGTAACCTTGGTGCGATTTCGCATTGACTGCAGTCACCAGCAAGCCCAGGGCAGCGTGAGAACTGAAATGTCTGTGATCTTGGAATGGCACTTGGTATTTCCCCTCTGTTCTCTTGGCAGTGGGAGGAAGTGATTCTGGTGTTCACCATATAATTTTTGTACACTCCAAGATGGCTTAATCAATCAGTAGAGCTACTCTTCTGGGTCCTGAGGTGTGTAAGACATTTCTCCAGACACTTCTCCTTGTCTCAGAGGTGACCTAGACAAGTGAGGCCCCAGAGAAGTACGTAAAGTGGATGACATGTGCTACGCATTCCAGAGGGCCCATGGATAAGTCCTGGGGCTCCAGTGAAAAGTAGCCCTTGGCACCTGGTCTCCAGACCTGCCCCTGAGACAGTCCCGGTACCAAGACCTGGATCTCTACGAAGAGGAGAGAGAATTATGAGAACTATGATAGGAGCAGGATGCGTAAGCGTCCTTGGAGGCCCAGGACCCTGTGGTGCAGATGACGGGGACTGGTGGCTGGAGGTGGCTGACCCTGGGACCAAGTGTTCTGAGTTCAGCTGCTCATCGTAGGTCCCAACATTTGCTGCGCTGAAGCCGGAATCGAAGGGCACATCACTGATGCTGTAGCCAGTTCCAGAGCTTGTGAAGAAGTAGTTGCCTCCAATGACTCCAGCTCTTGTACAAATGGGGTGTCTGGTATCAAAAGGCAAAGCAAGTCTCTAGCTCCTGCGTACAGGCTGTTGTTGGTGTCGAGGATGCCGAGTGTACTCGCGTGCAGACGATACAGATGGCCCAGGCCAAGGAGTTGGTCTCAATGGTACAGAGGATGGTACCAGAGTCCAAGACTCTGCACACAGAGCCAAGGAAGCATGTATTACCGAGGAGCACATAGCCAGAGCTAGTGCTCTGCCTTCTGTACCTGACTGACCCCGGGAAGGGCCGGTCAGGAACTGAGAGCTCCTTGACGAGGAAGATCTTGTTAGGCTTAGAGACATGGGGGTCACAGGATTTGCTTCTTGTGGGATTCTGGGGAGGGAGAAGGATGTCTCCCTTCTGAGGCTCTCTGCGGAGGGATAATGGATTAGAGCCCCAAGGACTGTGTGCCAAGCAGCAGGGCTCGGAGGGAGGAAGGTTAGTTTGCATCCAAACACAACCAAGTCTCACCTCCTGAAATGGTTTGGTCCTAATTCTGAACCCCCTACAAATCAGGCACCTCCCCCGAACAGGGCCCTCCCTCAAACCCTTCAGCCACCGGCAGTGAGAGTCACAGACAGACAGAGACGTATTACAGCCAGAACGTTGTTTAACAGCCCATCCAGGGACCTTGTCATGCCCCGGCACTGCGCATCGACAGGGCTAACTACAAGTCTGAAAAGCCAACAGAAAGTGGACTGAAATGAGCCATTATCTAACCAACAAACCGAACTGTTTACAGCACTTTGCACAGATTGTGCAAGCTGGGACGCACACGCCCCCACTGACCATGGGTGGTGAGGAGGAACTGAACGGGGGCTGGGGCGGCTCGGCCCCTTTTACCATCAGCTGGTAGCATGAGCGTACAGAGGTCGCACGTGCAGCCCTTCCAGGTACCGAGGTATCAGGGAAATGATCTCCAGCATCCGCGCGCTGGGCAGGCAGACACTTGACGTGCCTAGCCACGTGCAATCACCCCACGAAGAACCGCAGGTACCACATTGCTGGGTTCTGCTGCTGACTCCACGGCACTGCGGCAGCAGTTGGGCAGTCAGTGCAGGCAACGCTGGGGGAAACAGCCTGGTCTGCAGAGACTAGTTGGGAGGCCAGCAGTCTGAGCAGTCTCTCTTTGCCTTGTCCACGCCCAATGAGAACGGGGTGGTTTGGGCGGAGGAGAAGGGAGGGACGGGAACAGGCCACCTGCTGGAAGCAGGAGAGGCCGATCGATCACAGTCCGGAAGGGAGCTACTGTCTGGCTCCAGGGCTGACGCCTCAGCTGGGGCTCCTGCGGGTGCAATACCTGGGAGGCAGAGCTGCCAGGGAGCTCATAGACTCCCTTGCCTCTGCAGCACCCTTTTCCCTTCCAGCAAAGCCCTGAGCCCTGTTACGCTCAGCAATGGGGCAGTGTGAGCCCGACGCTGACAGGCCGCGCAGAGACATCTCCCACCGGGAATCAAACACACTTACCGAGGCAAAAATCTTGCTGATTGACGCTTCGAGCTTGTAATCAGGCACCTTCATGTCCATGTTGGCGCTCACCACGTAGGCCATCGACTGCGGGAAGCCAGGCATTTGCTTTTGGTTACACTGTGCATGTGCCAAAGATGCCATCCCACCGCCCAGGGTGCGCTGGAGGGAGGGGCCTGGTCTGGATCGGCTCCATCCTCTCCCTCCTCTGCAGCGGGCACTGCCCATCAGAGGTCCCAGCTCAAATCTCGCCCTCTCTGTCCCCTGCAGGCATAAGGCCCGTCCTGACCTGGTCCATAAGGGCACTACCCTGTCCTCTCTCCACACCCCCCATCCCAATTTCCTGCCCTGCACACGAGAAGCTCAGGCTGAGGGGCAGGAAGAGGCAGCGGATTTCAAGTCTGTGTAACCCTGGGATCTTGTCATCATTAGCCTCATCCCGCTCCCCCCATGTACCACCCAGGGTCGTTACACTCATTTGTTCTGCCTCATTTCCAATGAGACTGTAAATGCTGGGGCAGGGACCAGGCCGTCCCCAGTGCCCTGACAGCACCATGCACCAGGGGACGGATCCTGACAGCTGCAGTACCACTGGACCTGCTCTTCAGCGGGTGTAAGCCAGGGGAGCGCCAGCGGCTTTCATCTACTCACTCTGCCAGCTTCTTACACCAGCTCATCACAGAGACTCCTGCAGCCCGCGTCACCCACAGCTAGCACACAACTGCCCGAGGGGGCAACGCAGCTACTGCACAGCTCAGCAACAGGCCACAACCATCAGGGGAAAATGTAATATGTAATATGCAGGTGTGATGGAGTGGGAATGTTCTTAATGGTTCCTCTGGATATTGTGTGGGGATGTCCATAGCTAAGGCTGTAACCTGAGCCCAGGTGGAGGGCAGGGAGGTAGAAGTGGTGATACCTTCTGCCCAAGAGACAAAGGAGAAAAGGAGGGGCTGGAGAGCAAGTGTTTTTCAGTCTGGGTCTGGCTGGGAGCAGGGACTGAAGGGCAGATGAGCTGTCTGGCTCTTGGGTCCCCAAAATGGACCCAGCGAAGGGGTTGTGTTCGCTGCACCTACAAGCTCTCATTTAGATCATGTTCCTGTCATCTAATAAACCTCTAATAAAAACTGCTTTGTTTTTTCGTTGTGTTCATTTATATGACAACACTGCTCTGTGCTTATATCAGAGAGGGCAGGTCAGAGAATGTGCCTGTGGCTTGAGAAGGAAGGGGGGGCGGGTTTGGGATGGTTCTTAGTCCATGTTGGAGTTCATTCCACAGTCTGGGACCAGTCCCCCAGAACACCCTGTCTCCTCAACAGACTAGCTTTACCCTAAACGGTTTACTGTGCCTGTGCAATGGAGTTGTTGACCATGGTCTTGAACCTGCGATCAAGAAGAATTTCTCACCTCCGTAACATAGTGCAGCATGGCCATCCGTGCAATTTTCTCCTGAATAGCCCCATAGTTGCAGATCTTGTCTCCAAACTGCTTACGATTAGCAGCATGATCAGCCTGGCGTTACAGAAGAGCCCGTGATCACAGCAAGCAGATAATGTAATACAGACAAGAGGAATTTTGTCTGTGTCTGAGCTTATATTTGTGTGTCTGGGCCATGTATGTCAATTTGAAACAAAATCAAGTCAGCTGGTATTTCTAGGAATATCTATACAAGGGTGTCGCGCCCTTCGTAGCATCTCTCTCATCCCCACAAGTTCCCTGTGTGCCACCTCCTACCCCCACTAGTGCAGGGACTCATTGCAACACTCCCATTCGCTCACCCAGCCAGGGGCTCTGTATATATTCCATTGCCCCCTTCTGGGGTTTCCAATGTCCATCAAAATCAATAGGGTTCTGCCCAGTGATGCCTAGAAAAATGTCTGAAATTTTGGGGTTGATTGGAAACAGCGTTCCAAAGGGATCACATTATATCCAACCAGAAATGCCACCCCATTAATTCTAAGTCTGGTAAGCTCAGCCATCAACTCAGCTCCAGCCCCAGCCCTTAGCCCAATCTCATCCCATTACACTAAAGAAAGACCATGAAGAATTTCTGTCTACAACAAGACTAACCAACATATGCAGCTAAGGCCGCAAATCCAGACAAGCCTTACAAGCATGCGGAGAATCCCACAGAAGCCATCAGGACACACCCATGCTTAAACAGAGACATTTAGCTGTAATTCTATTTGCCTAAATGCAGATCTTTGACCTGATGGTTCTTCCAGGGTCAGCTCCTCTCTCTTTCCCTGGGTACACCTGTAAGATGGGTTTCCCCGACCCATTCCACCATGGGGATGTCCCACAGAATAACTGACCACTGCATCTCACTGACTATGCTCTGCTAACATGTGGGACTGCGGACAGTCCATTTTCACTTTCCCTGCACAAACCATCCGCCTTCTCTAATCCTGTTTAAAAAACAAGAACGTACGGCTTTGACAATCACTCCGCGCATCGTGCCGGACAGGGCAGAGGCCATCCCAAAGCGCCCATTGTTCAGGATGTTCATGGCGACAATGAAGCCTTTTCCAAGCTCCCCAAGAAGATTTTCTGCTGGTACCTTCACGTTATCAAAGTGCACTTCAGCTGTATTGGAGCACTTGATCCCCATCTTCTTCTCCGGGGGGCCACTGACAAAACAGAATAAAACCACACATAGCCTCAACCTGACTGTGACTTTGGACCTGCACACCTATCTGCATGGGCAGTTTCTGCATTTGTGCATGCAAATCAGCATTCTCACATGCATGCTGGTAACTGCACGCTCTGGCCCTGACCCTGCAAAGGGCCAAGTGCCCTCTAACTCATAGTGAAGTCAGTGGAAGCTTAGGGGACTCAGATCCTACCAGGAGCTACGTTACTTGACCTACACGTAAGAAAAGCAGCATACAAAGGTGGTTGTACGTTTACATGTGGTAATTCTGTGTGCAAATAAAATGTTAACACAATGTCTTATATAGAAACAGGGAGCAATTTAAACATAAAATATATTCAATAACCATTGCCCATTTCTAAAGGCTCTAGAAGACTTATGTTGACGATGTAGCTGCATAACCTCAAGCACTGTGCCCCTGATAATGCCAACATGTCTCTCCTAATGCTTGTCATACTCATTGTAGCAAATCGCTGGGCAAAGGGAAGTTTAAAGGAGCATAGATTATATTTTGTTATAAATAAAAAGTGAAAGTGGTGTGTGAGCATAATGGTCTAGCGCCCTCTTGTGGCTAGAGGCCTGAAAAGCAGATCCAAGGACTTCAGCACCTGATAGACTGAGGGATAATCATTATGGCCTCCCTAGTTAAAGTCCCACCCTATGGTGCTTGACCCTACAAGGGGCTGAATCCCTCCAGGATCAGGCATGGCATTTGGCATGGCAGGATGGTGTGGTCAGATTTTCGGCTACGAATGTGTGTTCTCCCAGCATGCTGTCCCAGCTCTTCGCAAACAGCTGGCAGAGCAGACCTTGAGTGAACCACCCAATGACCACAAGAGCCGTTAAGGTACGAAGGCACCCTGCCATGTTTATTGTCACCAGCATGGTACTAGTATCCTGAAGACTCTACTGGACCATTAATATATGTCTGCCCATAACAATGGACCAGCTCAGTGAATGGCAGGACTTTCCATTTCTCCCTAGACTAGACAAAGACACTCTCTTTGAGGCTTCATTTTATACATCAGTACAAATAAGTTACGTACTGCGTAAGTTTGCACATTCCCTCATATGATTGATGGACAGATTTTATTGTTTAATTGTGTTTAGTTTTTTATGGTAGGCCTGGAGGAATGTTAGGCCCAGGATCAGGAATGAGGAATGTAGTTTTATGCTTGAGCTTTGGGGGTAGTTCTAGACAATTAACATGTATGGATAATATGTATATATATTTCTATGTTATATATGGGCATATGTGTATAGTATGTATGTGTACATATGACAGCACTTTATATTTAAGCATAACAATTTTTTTGCAGTCTGAGTGGTGTCGTTTGGCCCTAGTGGTACTGCAATTAGCAACATATTTTTATTAGGGCAATTGCAGTTACGACTTGTCTTACTGTGTTTCTAAACATTGAGATAGGCATTATTATAGTCTGTTTCACACGGCTGTGTATATGAGAAGTAAAGCAGAAATTTGGAGTAGTGACATTACAAATGAGGCCTTTATATATAAATGTTTTGTAATTAGTTACTGTACCACATCGTTCATCCAAGCTATAGGTTACTCTTACGGTTGGTTACCTATTCATAAACTTTCTTGGGCAGCAAACAGGAATGGCTAGCCTTTTGTTTCATTGGTTGCACTGCTTTGTGATACCCCAGTAGCTGATATAGATTTAGTTGTTTTTCATGGATGCTGCTTTTTAGATAACCTGTTGAATGGACAGTAACTAATTTATTAAATATTGCTGTGTTGGAATTTGGTGTAGGTACCTGAACACTGAACAAGATTGTTTTGAATAACATGCTTTATTTAGGATACAGTGTTAGTGATCCCAAAGTCTGACTGGTGGTACTACCAGGGAATTTGTTTACCTAATTTGTAGTTCCTATGTAACTTCATTTTTTTTTATTAATTTGTTGGGGTTTCTTGCTTTCATGTTGTTTGCTGCTATTTGTTTGTTGATTTTTGCCTGTGTGTTGGTTTAACAGTTTAGTAAAGTTATGCACATTGTAAATGTAGTACAGCAATAATGCAGTTGCTTTTACATAGTAGTTACCTTTAAATTAAATGACCGTTTATTTTGGTCCAGCTAGTAGTCTGTAGCTAATTGACAATTTAATTGTCCACCTATGGTAGACTCAAGTGTAGTTGACTAGTTTTTTATCTATAAAGCACTTTGTTTTTCTTTGTTTGGTGCTTGGGTTTGTTTGTTTTACTGTGTACTGATATCTGGTGTTTTTGTGGTGTGATTTCTTTTTGGAGTTTTTCGTTTGTAGGATGCAACCTTAACCAGCTTAAGTTAGTTCACATCATCAAGTGTGTGTTTGTTGTGCGTGTTTGTACACGTGTGTAGTACAAGTTCCAGACAAGCTGCAATTCAAGGTCATGGAGAGGGCACCAGCTGATGATGACTTAGTTTTAAGGCTAGCAGGCTCCTAATCTAAAATCCAACCCAGTAGCATTAATATCTGCCATCATCTCTTGGCACCTCACTCGGGGCTATGAACATTCAGTGGCATCAGTAACCGGTACATGTCAGTTCAAGAACCCTGCTCAGAGGAGAGCTGTGACTAACTCCAGTCTTTTTCATTGCACCACAGAAGTGAAATCAGCCTATAAAGACACTCAGTCAGGAGAGAAAGGCTACTCTACTGTCAACTAGTAATAAATAACACTTAATATTTATGACACTTTTCATTGTTAAAAGTGCACAAACTAGCCAATGATAACACCCCTTTTGGGTGGCAGGGAAGTATTGCTATCACCCTTGAAATGACAAGGAAATCAAGGCATACAGTGGTTCAGAGACTTGCCAAAGAGCATACAACAAGTCTGTGCTGGAAGTACAGTTCCTGGATCTTAGTCCTAGGCTGAGCCGTGTAACCATAACGACCTAGGAGCCTAAGAATGGCCCTAGTGCAGGAGTTCTCAACCTTCACTGCACCGCGACCCCCTTCTGACAACATTTCCTACACAGCCCCAGGAGCGGGGACTGAAGTCTGAGCCTGCCTGAGTCCCATTGCCCTGGGTGCGGTGGGGGACAAAGCCCAAGAGCTTTAGGCCCCCTGCCTGGGACTATCATAGGAGCCCCAGTGTCCAAGGCTGAAGCCCTCGGGCCCAGCAAGTCTAAGCCAGCCCTGGGTACTCCATTAAAATTGGCTCATGACACACTTTAGGGTCCTGACCCACTGTTTGAGAACCGCTGTCATAGTGGGTCAGACCAAAGGTCTGTCTAGCCCAGAACACTGTCTTCTGACAGTGACCAATGCCAGGTGCCCCAGAGGGAGTGAACAGAACCGAGCAATTATTGTGCGATCCATCCCCTGCCATTCAGTTCCAGCTTCTGGCAGTTAGAAGTTTAGGGACACCCAGAGCATGGGGCTACATCCCTGCCCATCCTGGCTAATAGCCATTGATGGACCTACCCTCCATGAACCTATCCAGTTCTTGTTTGAACCTTGTTATACTTTTGGCCTTCACAACATCCCCTGGCGAGGAGTTCCACAGGTTGACCGTGCGTTGTGTGAAGAAATACTGCCTTTTGTTTGTTTTAAACCTGCTGCCTGTTAATTTCATGGGTGACTTCTGGTTTTGGTGTGAAGGGGTAACACGTTCCTATTCTCTGTCTCCACACCAGTCATGATTTTATAGACCTCTATCATATCCCCCTAAGTCTCTTTTCTAAGCTGAACAGTCCTAGTCCTTTTAATATCTCCTCAAACCATAAACTTCTCTTACCTGGTCACTCCCCCAAATGCTCTCTCCACAATGAAGGCAGAGATTTTGTCCTTCACTTCCCCTGTTGGCTCCTTTACTGGGGTCTTGGCGAACACTGTGAAGATCTCAGCTGTCCCTCCGTTACTGGAACACAAAGTGATTAGGGAAACAGTGAGCCCCAGCTTCCCCCCGCCTCTGTTTAATCAGGTCTTCTCTTTCCCTCCCAGCGATTTCCCTTTTTCCTTTGCAGCCTTTTACACACATTGTTTACTGCAGTTAATAACAACAGTAGCTAGCAGGTGTGTAATTAGCCTGGCACAACACTTCACGCTGTCAGAGACAAACAATAATTCATCTTCCGCACCTCCTGGGAGGGAGGTCATTAGACTGCATTATCCAGAGACAATTCGGAGGTGAGGCAGATGGTGGATAAATTACACACCATGGTTGAATGAATGCATCACACACACTAAAGCTTGCACATATGCAAAAGTTGTCGTGCTTTACTCACATCGGTCTAGTTAAAGTGATACAGCCCCTAGTACAGACCCTATGAGAGGAGGAATAAGCTATAGTGCCATATGGCCCCTCTATACCAATATAGCTGAGTGCTACCAGAGGTTGTACCAGCGTGAGCAATTTGGTAAAAAGTCACACCCCTACCTGACCACATTATACTAGCGCTAAACCTGTGTGTGGGCCAGTCCTACAGGGCAGGAAAGGAAGGCTTTGGTGGAAAAGAAGCCAAGGAGGGGAAGGTAGAGTTGAGTTCCTTTCTTTTAGCTAAGACCTTGTTCTACCATCCTGCTGGTTGTCTTCCCTGATACAAACCTGCTCTTCCACCCCCTCATCATAACTTACCCTGACACCTGATTACTGACATAAAGCTGGTACCGCCCATTACACACCTTAGAACTTGACCTAGAAAGACAAGGGACTGGCCAAAGGCCATTCAGGGACACAGTGGCAGAATGGGGACTAGAACTCAGGAGCACCTCTCTCCCAGCACAGTGCTCAGTACACTCTACCTTGCTGCCTGTCCTTGGCCCACAGGAAAACATCCTGATTCAGACACTGGGACCTAAGCACGTGCTGAAATGTTGTCTTGGCTCCGGACTCTAATTAGCACTGGTCACGGATTCTCCAACATCTTACACCCTAACCAGCAGGGGCAGGGGAGTTGGTTCAACCCACGTTAGGAACCACCCTACTGAATCCCACCCAGCTCTGCACCATAAGAGAAGTCCCACATCTGCTCCTCCTCCCAGGCCCACAGCTGCCTCTCTGTACCAGGGTCTGGAAGTTCCCAAATGACCCAAGGAGGGCTGCTCCCAGGAGATGTCCACCCTGCTGTGCAGGACAAGAGACCTGGACTGTTTGGATCCAGTTCTGACAAGCCCCAAGCCCTCGGAAAGCTGTCAAGGATCGGAGGTGCCCCCCACCCCCAGTTAGCCAAACCATCTGGGCTTTTGCAGAATGTCCTGTGGCCGAGAACCCCGCTGCTTGCTCTCTGCCAGGGCTGGACCCATGGGAAGTTGACAGGAGAGCAGATTCATTTCCCAGTGGGAGCGCAGACCTGCCCTTGTGTAAAAAGGGTTTCAAGGAGTCCCCCACAATATTTCACACCTTTGCCCTGTGCTGTGGAGGGGCCGAGTCGCATGGAATGACACAGTGATACTGTTGCTGTGTGGAGGATACTCCGCACGCCATGACCTTGCACGCATGGTGTGTGTGTCGGGTACACGGGTAGGGGGTTTTCTGGTAGCACTGACATCTGCACATTCAGGACCCAGCCTTTGGCATGAGCCCAGCTCTCTCGTTGGGCCTCCAGGGACGGGGGCTGCTGCACATGCTGTCCAGCTCCACGACTCCATTTCCGAGCAGGTCACGTGTTCCCCACTGAGCTCCCTGCTTGTTCCCTCCCACAGGGTGCAGCACCCATCCCAAGGAACAGGCTTCCCTTGGGAGCGACTGGGGCTAGGGGAGAGAGAGACAAGAACAGAGGGGCAGGGCCAAGGGGCAGTGCCTGTGTCCTGGGAGACGAGAGGCCCTCGGGGCTGTGACCGTGCCCTGGAAGACCGGGGGCGGGGGGGGGGGCTCGGGGCTGTGACCGTGTCCTGGGAGATGAGGGGCCCTCGGGGCGGTGACTGCCATTGGACAGGGGGAAGGGGAGCAAGAGGCCATGGCTGGGGCGAAGGCGGGGGTGGGGGCACTGAGTGGGGGTTGGTGCTGGGAAGGCCATGGCTGGGGCTGGACAGGAAGGTGGGGGGCACAGGGTCAGGCGGGGGGCTGGGATCACCCCATGGGAGGTGGAGGAGTCCCACGGACACGTCAGGGCGAGCACCAGAGCAGGCAGGAGAGGGAATTGCTGCCCTGCGAACAAGGCTCTCCCCCACGCAGTGTCCTCGCCCCGCCAGCCGGGCAGGAGGCCAAGGAATGGAGCTTGCTGCTTGAACAAGAGCCCCAGCCCCAGCAAGGGCCTTTGCTTCCCACTGAACACTTCCCGCAGGGAAGGGCAGGAAGCAAACACTGACCCCAAGCAGGGGCTGGGCCCGGGCTGCAGAATTCGTCCATCCTCCCCGCGCCGAGGACCCCGGGCCGGACGCCGCCGGCTTCGGGCACTCCCTTCGAAGCACATTTCCTGCTGTCACACTGAGCATGCGCTCCAATGGCTTTGGCCCCTTCCTGAGTCACTGCAGAAGCTCCCGGCTCCCCCGGGACCTGGAGGAACCCGCCCGGCTTCTCTCACCTGATCCAGATTTTCCCGCCATTCAGCGTGTAGAATTTCCCACACTCGCTAAGCTCGGCGACGGTTTTAATAGACGCCGCGTCAGAGCCGCTGGACGGCTCCGTCAGGCAGAAGGCAGCGACGGTCTCTCCTGCAGAAGGGAGCAGAGCGTCACCAACAGCACAGAGAGCACAAAAGAACCCACATGCAGCCAGGCACAGCCGGGGGTCCAGGACCCCCACTGCCCTGAGGGCTCCCCACCTATGCAGCAGGGGTGAGTCCGCGGCAGGAATGAGGGTGGGGTGGGGTACATGCATGCGCACCCCAGGGTGAGCAGCTGGCCATATGGAAACGGACAGCTGCACAAAGCTGCACTTTTCTGCAACTCAGCTGGTGCTAGCAGGTGGCTGCCTTGCCTGAGCATCCCGCAGATCCCCTGTTGGCACAGTGACGTGCCCGCCGGCAGGGTGAGCTCAAAGGCTGGGCTCTGGCCGGGCGTGAGGCTCCTGCACTGAGCTGGCAGAGCAGTGCAGAGAAGCTTGCACAGAGCTTGCCTGTGCTACCCCTCGCTCTCCCCACTGCTGTGAGCTGCCCGCTGTCACCACCTCTCCCCACAGCCTGCAAACAGAGAGCCCAGCGCAGCGCAGCGTCTGGGAGACCTGCCAGAAGCCAGGGGGTGGGTAAAGGCCTTGCACAGAGCACAAGGGAGGGAAGAAAACAAGCCCTGTTCCCTACCAGATGCCAGCTTGGGCAGGTACTTCTCCTTCTGACTCTGGGTCCCAAAGAGCAGGATTCCCTTAAAGCCGATGGACTGATGAGCACCGAGGCTTATGCCCACGCCGAGGTCGTGCACTCCAACCACCTCCACCACCCGAGCATACTGAGGGGAAAGCAAAAGAGAAATGGTGGGGCCGAGGATTAGGTTGGAACCGCTGCCCAGTCTGACCTTCAGATGCAACAGCTTCTGGGGATTAGCAAACACTCCACATCAACACCCATATTAACACTACTCCTCCTAATCAGCCCTGCCATCGCCCAGTGCAGGACACTGGGGCACAGACCAGCCATCAGGAGCCTTCAGACACTCTCAGACCCATTCAGCTGGCTGATCCCTGCACTGCACTGTCTGGCTCACAAGGGCAGAGCAGGGAGATTTGGGTAGAACTTGTTAAAAGAGGGAAAAGAAAACCCACACCTAGCGAGATCTGCACAGTGGAGAGATCACTGATCCATTAGCAGTCTACCACTGTGTCTGGCCTGTCTACTGAGGGACTGCCTCCGAGCAGCACCCAGCCTCACTCTAGTGCAGAACGGATGGTAATGAATATTTATTGATGGAATTACTAGAAAGCAGGACTCAGGGAAGTGACTGAATTACTCCTCTAGCAAGAGGATACCAGGCCTGGGAACAGAACCCAGCTCCCCCGGCTCCCACACTGGTTCCCACAGGCCTCACCTCTGAACTAGCCAGGTAAGTCTTTCCAACCCCTAGCTACTTTAATGGACACAGGATAAAACCACCCATCCTGGAGGGATGGGTGGAGCTCAGCCAGCAGCTGGAAGTTTTCCAGCGACTGTTGATGTACTCTACTGCCTGTAGGAACAGCCCTGGCCCGTGTGGGGCTTCAGAGTTCTCAGATCTTCCAGGGGATCAGGCCAGGTGGGTACAAAGAGGATAACTGTATTTTCTGTGCTGTTACAACTGAACCGTGGCAGCAGTCCAACTTGGACGCTGCATAGGGAGGTGCGGCTGGACACAGAACTGTCTGTGGCTCGTTGGTGACTGGCAGCAAGCTGGGTCCATAAGCCAGAAACCCAGGACCCTAGCAATGGCACCTCACTCACTTCAGCATGAGGGCACCTCTCCGACTCAGCCCAGCCACACCCCCTGAGCAGGGCTTAATTTGGAAAGAAACAGGTGCCAGGGCAAGTCCAGCGGAGCCGGGGCCCTGAACCGCTGGGCCCAGAGGTGCCGGGAGCCCTGAACCGAACCGCCGGGCCTGGACGTGCCGGGGGCTCTGAACTGAACCGCTGGGCCTGGAGGTGCCGGGGCCCTGAACCGAACCGCTGGGCCTGGAGGTGCCGGGGCCCTGAACTGAACTGCCAGGCCCGGAGGTGCTGGGGAGCTCTGAACTGCCGGGCCCGGAGGTGCCGGGGGGCCCCGAACCGCTGGGCCCAGAGGTGCTGGGGAGCTCTGAACCACCAGGCGCAGAGGTGCCGGGGGGCTCTGAAATGAACCACCGGGCCTGGCACAAATTTAAACACTCTCCCTTTGCCTCGGTATCAGGGCCACACCCTTCTCTGCTCCCGACCTCCTACAGGAAGTGACTCTACCCCGTTACAATGGGGTAGGAGCCGCGAGCCAGCGAAGAGCGAACGTGCCACCCTTGGCGGGTCAGGGCAGCTCTCACGCTCCGAGTCAAACCCGGGGGAGGCTGGATCTGAATTCCATGCCTGGTCTCCCCACTCCTATCACAGGCCTGACCCAGACACCCGGCTCCAAACACCTGAGCTCAGGGTGAGTTCAGATCCTGGCCGGACCCTACTGTCCCCTCATGTCTTACCTGGGTGTTCGTCAGCCCAATTCCCCCCAGCTCCTCAGGCACCTGCAGCCCGAAGGCTCCCATCTCCTTCAGCCCGGCCAGGGTGGCCTCCTCAACGCTCTCCAGCTTCTCGTTCTCTGCAGGGTCATTAACCTCCTTCAAGTAACGAAAGGGAGCATGTGAAAGGCAGGTGCAGTGCCCAGGTGAATGCTGCCCGGGCTGCGTGGGGCAGGGAACGGCTACGTTTACGCATTGCCTGCCTCCCTGGACCCATGGAGCTGCTGGATCCTAGAGCAGGCCAGCAGGGCGCTGGTGTATTAGTGTCCTCCCACTGCTGTGTGAGTGGGAGGCGGGGGCTGGATTTGAGCCTCGGAGCGGACGATCTATGCCCTGATTACCCTTCCTCTCTGCCCCCACCCCACACGCCCTCCCTCCCCCCCAAGCCTGTCCTCTGTCTCTGGGGAGAGCCAGGCCTCGCAGAGCCACCCTGTCTTTCAAATATCCCCACAGAATGTCTCCCACATGAACGCCTCCACTGCTAACACCCAAACGGCTAATCCACGCCTCGGGCTGACAGACGAGGGGCGCTTTGTAGGAGACACCCAGGAAATCACAAGCAGGAGGAGAGTGTGGCTGTGCACTTTTGCAACCCCCAGGCTTCAGAACAAGGGTGGATTCCCCAGAAGTAATGTTTTACATGGTGGTGTAGCAGGCCGCCCCATGTCACTGTCTGAGGAAAACAGAGTCCTTTGCTTTTGTTTACAACACCACTTCAGGCTGTTCCATAATCGAACAGGCAGCAGATGGACACTGACCTCGAAGAACTGGGTGCAGGGATCTACCAGAGCTTGCAGGAACTGCGTCTGCTCCATTGAGAGCACTAGGGAGGGACAAAGATGCAGCTGGATTAGCAGGATGTATCTAATCACTTTATTACATGATTTGACACCAACACCCTTATGTGAGGAGGAGCCTTCCACGGCTGGACGTTGGTCTAGGAGATCTGCTGCAGTGCGGAAGGGAATTCTTTCAGGGAAGTTCTGTGGGCGTTGTTATGCAGGAAGTCAGACTAGAACCGTGTTAATAAACCTTTTGGACACCAGGGACTGACTTGCTTGCAGGGAGGTCCCAGGGCTTGGTGCCGGTCCACAGAGAAACACTGGACCAGAGGAGCATAGTGGCCTTAGAATCTATGAATCTACCCGGAGGGGAAGAACTGGCCCAGCGGAATGGCAACAGGTGCTGGCTAGTGCTTCTCTCCTCTAGGCTGCTGGTTCAAATCCTGTCCCACTGCCAGCGCACAGGCCTCTGAATCATCACAGCCCACTTCCAGCTGGGCCAGTGTCCACACCACCAGCGTATTTGGCCTCCTGTTCGCAGGGCCGTCCCTAGCCATTCTAGGGCCCTATGCAACTCCCCCACACAGAGGGGGTGACAGGCCTCCAAGGAAGGTGGGGCTGGCTTGTGGGGCAGTGGGGAACCCCTCACTGGCAAGTGCAGGCCCAGCCCTGCTGCAGTCCTCAGAGATTGGGGGCAGAGCGGGGCAGGAAGGAGTGGGGGCTTCGGGGGGGGGGTGGAAGGGGGCTGGGGCAGAGAAGGGCAGAGCCATGGGGAAGAGGTGGAGCAGGGGTCAGAGCAGTAATCAGCTGCGCAGGGCACCAGGAAATTTGGAAACTGAACTAGCCTCTCGCTGGGGGCAGGAGGAGCACAGGTCTTGTGTTCTGTGACTCTGGCGGCTTTGCTCTACAAATGTCACTAGCAGTACACTAAATCCACCAGGAAAATGTAAATACAAATACCCTACCTGAGGGGAAAGGAAAGACATTGTCAGGTACAAGCTTCCCGTTGAACAGGTTCATGACAAAGGATGTGGATTCCTGGAGGAGACAGACGGTAACAAGCACTTACACACCTGAGCCCCGCAGAGCAGAGTGGTACTAGGAGAGGGAAGTTCCTGGTGTGCTTTCTGCACAGCTCAGAGGTGGGGAGGCCAGGAGGAGAACCGTCCGCTCCTAGGCTGACTGCAGAGGCATGGCAGCCTGCAGGACATGCTGAGGAGCAGAGTGAAGATGCAGGTAAGCAAGGAGGGTCTCTTTGCCTTGGCGGAGATCTCGGGACTGTGGTGCACCCAACCCCACAGAGAGGTTCCATCTCTGCTCAAAGCTCTCAAGATCACTGACAGCTGTTCTGATGATGTCATGCTTCCACCTCATGTTTCATTGGCTGAGCGTACTGTCACTCTGCACAGTGTGGCCTGCTGGGAGAGCTGCCTGCAGTGGCTGCCAAAAAACCGCTTTATTGTCACTGTGCAGCAGACTTGGATGCTGTTAAGAGCTGAGCTGCTTTTCAGATTTTCCTCCCACTTGCTTCAAACGCATCATGAATCTCATTCGACGTACGAGTTCCAAGCCTGTGTGTTTTTGCACCATTCCAGTACCATACCCGATACCCACTGGTACCCACGAGCCAGCTGGAGAAGCATCAGGCATCACTGTATTTTCTTCTTTGGTGCTTTTTTATTTGTTTATATGCTAATGCTAGTCACTGCCTCTGAGGCTGAGCAGAGCTGATTGCCACACCCAGCTGAAGTCAATGGGAGCTGAGAATTAGGCCCACACAATCCATGAGAGTATGGAGGAGTCCCCCCTGGCCCTGGGACAGTGGCATTAACACAGTCCAGGACAAAGTACTAAGCACAGACCTGCAGCCACTTCCCAAGGCTTTCAAAGCAAAATGATACAAGCTCTGTGACTTACCTTGTTCGCTTGACTTGAATATCTCCCTTTTTGTTGTGTTATAGAGTATGGAGATGATGCGAGTCTGGGGAAAAGAACAAAACTGCTGTGACATCATGCAAGTGCAATTTGCACTATCAGTCACAAGCATTTACTTGGGTGAGTGGCAGTAGTGGAAGGCATGTGTCTGCAGTCTGATGCACTTTTAACGAGAGCCCAAGAGACCACTTGGGAAACTGTAAAAGGAACCTGCTTCGGTGGCATCTCAGGGATTTTACACAAAAGCAGGATCTTAGGTTCTTTCACCAGCTGGTGCTTTATTGGGGAAAACAGGCAGATGGGAGTTTATTTAGTAAGAGTAATTACTAAATAAACTCCCATCTGCCTGTTTTTATTTTAATTAATTACTCAGGCTCCCCAAACAGATATGGATCTTGGGAACTAGCACTGGAGTTGGCTTTTTAAGGTATGTCTTCACTAAAAAAAGGCGGGAGGGGGTTAACTCAGGTTACGTAACCTGGGGTAAAACAGCAGTGAAGGCTCAGCAATTTGGCTTTTAACTTGGGTTAGCCACTCGAGTTAACACCTATAGGGGGTCCTGGGGCTGAGCTGACCTGCTGACTGTATTGAAAACAGAGTTGCCCTGTCTTCACTGCTATTTTAATCCGAGCAAGCTGCCCTGAGTTAAACACACACTCTGTCTTGCTGCAGAGGGATTATGGTGCTGGGCACACTAGAAACTTTGATATTTGAAGTTTCAGCCTCTCTACAGCTGATACTAGAAACAGCTTCCATACAGCCCTCCTTCTATTTTGTTAGAAGAGAAGTTTGACCTGAGACCTGCCAGATACAGTCGGCGCCAAAGGGGGCTGTTTCTACACACCTTGGAGAACGCTTGTCAACCTGTTTCTGAGTTACAGGCTTTAAAGTGCCCTGAGGTGAAGCTCTGACTTCTCTTAATTTTTTTTGTTCTTAACTCAAACACAGCTGGCTTGGCCCCGGGAACTCGCTGCAGAGCTCCCTGCGTGGAGCGCAGCGCTAGCCAGCTTCGAAGAAGAGAGACTGTAATTAAGCAAACTTGGTGATTATTTTTGTGCATAGTTTTGCGTCCAATCCTGCTCCCACTGATTTCAGTGGAAGTTATGGGCACAGGTTGTTCTTTGTCTTTTATAAGGATAACATGTCGGTTGTTCTATCTTGTGAACAATGGGTCAGTCTGCTCCTCCCTCTGCTTCTGTGAAACATGGGTCAATCTGCTCCCCCC
>ML677401.1:15890167-15934620 GCA_007922305.1 Dermatemys mawii
AGCCTGCTCCCCCCCCAAACAGTGGGTCTGCCTGCTCTGTTCCTCCCCGCTCTGCAAACAATGGGTCAGCCTGCTCCCCCCCACACAATGGGTCAGCCTGCTCCCCCCACACAAACAATGGGTCAGCCTGCTCCCCCCCCCACACAATGGGTCAGCTTGCTCCATCCCTGCACAGCAGTGCTGGAAGGGGCAAGGGGGAGCACGAAGGGGGAGCCTCCCCTGGCCAGGCCCCACATAGCGAGTTGTTGTGATTTAGCTATGGCACAAGGATAGAGCTGGTACCTCAGAGACCCATGAAGGGATCTGCATGGCGCAAGCCACGGACCCTCGCCCGCCCACGGCCGTATCAGCCCCTTGCCCCTGGCCGCGCTACTGAACTCCTCGAGTCCCGGTGTAAAGAGCTCAGATCCCCCAGCTGAGCTCCCTTGACGCTACCTGAAAGGGGGCGAAACCAGAGCTTGTGCCCAAAGTTGCCTCCACCAGCTGGCACTCAGTCGAGTCCTGCTCAGACGAAGCATTCTCTCTGCAGGCGCTGCTCACCCACTTCCTCTGCAGGAGAAGAGCGCGGGCGAACATAAGACAAGGTATACGTAGCAATTTATCCCGAAATCTGAACCATTTCATCGCTCCAGTCGAGGCCAACATCACCAGGGGACCTATCTCCCTTCTGAACAGCCTTCCCCCAACCCCTCCTTGTTTGGGCTTAATCCCAAATAGCCCCTAACAGGGCTTTCGCGCCTCCATTCTGTGGCATGTGTAGCCTATATGGGATCTTCACTATTTCCCAGACCAAAATTCAGCCCAAATCCTGTAGTAGGCCTATGACTTACTGCTAGAAAGCCACTGGGAGGAGCACCTTGCAGAGTAGTTTGGCACAGAGCTTCTCTGTAGTGGAATCTTGATAAAGAAGTGATTGCTTCTGCAATGTGACATCACTGCTTCAGGAGTGATGTCACTCAGGGTATTATGATGTCATCATCTGTAGGATCTATATTCTATTACCATCCAGGGGAACCAACCCAGGGTCAAGGCCTCAGTACGCTAGGTGCTGCATAGGCATGCAATGAAAGGGAAGCCACGACGAGCTAGCAGTTTTGGTAATCAGACACAACGGGTAGATGAGATAAACCAATAGGGAGTAGGAGTGGGGGAAAGAGGGAAGACAAGGTAACAGTGACATGAGCAAGAAGGTATCCATGATAAGCAGCAGTCTCATCGCACCATCTGCTTACTCACTGGTAGATGGTCATAAGCTGACAGCAGGAGAGAGTTTTAAGGAGCAGGAATTAGATCTGGAATCACTTTAGGCCCATCTCTCTCCACTAATCATAGAATCATAGAATATCAGGGTTGGAAGGGACCTCAGGAGGTTCTAGTCCAAGCCCCTGCTCAAAGGAGGACCCATCCCCGACTAAATCATCCCAGCCAGGGCTTTGTCAAGACTGACCTTAGAAACCTCTAAGGAAGGAGATTCCACCACCTTCTTTGGTAACCCATTCCAGTGCTTCGCCACCCTCCTAGTGAAAATGTTTTTCCTAATATCCAACCTAAATCTTCCCCACTGCAACTTGAGACCATGGCTCCTTGTTCTGTCATTGGTACCACTGAGAACAGTCTAGATCCATCCTCTTTGACACCCCCTTTCAGGTAGTTGAAAGCAGATATCAAATACCCCTTCAGTCTTCTCTTCTGTAGACTAAACAATCCCAGTTTCCTCAGCCTTTCCTCATAGGTCATGTGCTCCAGCCTCCTAATCATTTTTGTTGCCCTCCTCTGGACTCTTTCCGATTTTTCCACATCCTCCTTGTAGTGGGGCCCCAAAACTGGACACAGTACTCTAGATGAGGCCTCACTAATGTCGAATAGAGGGGAACAATCACGTCCTTCAATCTGCTGGCAATGCCCCTACTTATACAGCCCAAAATGCCGTTAGCCTTCTTGTCAAAAAGGGCACACTGTGGACTCATATCTAGCTTCTGGTTCACTGTAACCCCTCAGTCCTTTTCTACGGAACTGCTGCCTAGCCATTTGGTCCCTAGTCTGTAGCAGTGCTAATAACTCATCCAAGCATGGTTTGATGCTACCTAGTGACGCATAAACACCCTGAACTTTTCCAGATCATTGTGAGTGAAGAACACCCCAGGAGAAAGGAAATGGCTGATAATTAGCATAATAAATTGTGCTCCTAGCTGTACCAGTCCAGAATAGAATGTGAGAAATAAGCAAATGCTGCATTTCCTGGTTTGCTCCTGCGGTTTCAGCTGCAGATCGATTACTACCTCTTGTGCTGCTATTCATACTTGCTCTGTAGGCCTAAGTTTGATTGGTAGAAAATGGAGTAGGAAGCCAGTTCTGGATGGCGCACGTAGTCACAGGAATGTTGAGGTATAGACTGTCTCAGCCATCATTACAGGGTTAAACTCAAACCTTATTTACCAGAGGTGTGGATGTGAAACCTTACAGAGCCAGGCAGGATTTTATTGTTATTTACATACTGATATAGGGCACATGATGCCTTCTACACAAATAGGAGACCAAAGGGCAAATTTACACCTGTATAAACTCTGCAGTCACTGCATTAAAGGTGGTGTACACCAGGGCAGCAGAGATTAATCCTTTCTGGCTATGTAGCAGCACCAGGGCCCAACCATGCTCTTACTGAAGTCAGTGGGAACTTTCCTAGTGACTGAAATGGGCGTAGAATTGGGAGCAAAGGGGCCACTTCTGCAACCCCCTTATTCATATAAGTAATCCCACGAGCACAATCAGGCCCTTTATCAAGACTTCACAAGGGAAGATACTGAATACTCGGGGAAGAGAGAAGGGTTACAGCAATGTGAGTATATAGTTGGGTTAGTTATCAAGGTGCATAGCTTAAATTCCCTGAACTATACAAAAATAAGAAAGCAAGTTAAATGGAAATTTAAAAAAGCAATCACAAGGGTGAAATGCCTGCAAATTGCATGGAGACTATTTAAAAGCACCACATTAGAGGCTCAAACTAAATGCATACCCCACAATTAAAAACAAACAAACAGTAAGAAGACCAAAAGATGCAGAGTAAAAGAGGCAGTTAAAGGCAAAAAAGCATCCTTTAAAACTGGAAATAAAATCCTACTAAGGAAAATATAAAGGAGCATAAATTCTGGCAAGTCAAGTGTAAAAGTGTAATAAAGCAGGCTAAGAAAGAATTTGAAAAGCATCTATCTAAGGACACGAAAAGTAACAGCAAAATGTTTTTTTAAGTCCATCAGAAGCAGGAAGCCTGCCAAACAGTCAGCAGGGCTACTGGGCGAGAAAGGTGCTAACGGAACCCTCCAGGAAGGCAAAACCATTGCTGAGAGGCAAATGAATTATTTGCATCAGTCTTCATTGCAGAGAATATGAGGGAGAGTCCCACACCTGAGCCATTCTTTTCAGGTGACCAATCTGAAGAAGTGTCCCAGATTGAGATGTCAGGAGAGGAGGTTTTGGAATGAATTTGTAAATTAAACAGTAATACATCACCAGATGGTATCACCCAAGAGTTCTAAAGGAACTCAAATATTAAATTGCAGAACAATTAACTGGTATGTAATCTATCATTTAAATCAGCCTCTGTACCAGATGACTGGAGGGTAGCTAATGTAATGCCTATTTTTAAAAAAGGTTCCAGAGGAGATCCTGACAATTAGAGGCCAGTAAGCCTAACTTCTCTATCAGGCAGATTGGTTGAAACTATAGTAAAGAATAGGATTATCAGACCCACAGATAAACACAATATGTTGGGGAAAACTCAACACGGCTTTTGTAAATGGAAATCATGCCTCACCAATCTACTAGAATTCTTTGAGGGGGTCGATAAGTATGGGGACAAGGCTGATCCAGTGGATATAGTGTGCTTGGACTTTCAGAAAGCCTTTGACAAAATCCCTCACCAAAGGCTCTTAAGCAAACTAAGCAGTCATGGGATAAGAGGAAAGATCCTCTAATGGATCAGTAATTGGTTAAAAGATAGGAAACAAAGGGTAGGAATAAATGGTCAGTTTTCACCATGAAGAGAGGTTATTTACCCCTTCTCATGACACAGGAACCAGAGATTACTCAATGAAATTAATAGGCAGCAGGTTTAAAACAAACAAAAGGAAGTACTTCTTCATATAACACACAGTCAACTTGTGGAACTCATTGCCAGGGGATGTTGTGAAGGCCAAAAGTATAATTGGGTTCAAAAGAGAATTAGATAAGTTCATGGAGGTTACGTCTATCAATGGCTATTAGCCAAGATAGTCAGGAATGTGACCCCATGTTTCAATTGTCCCTAAACCTCAAACTGCCAGAAGCTGGGACTGGATGGCAGGGGATGGATCACTCCCAAAGTTACCCTGTTCTATTAATTCCCTGTGAAGCATCTGGAAATGGGGCAAGAGCTATGTCATTAACTATTGCGGTATGGACAATTTTTCTAAAAGCCCCAGCTCCTGGAGTCAAGTTATTAGGTGAGAATCTCAGCTTTTTTCAAAGTAAGTTTCTAGCTCTGGTGGTGGCAGCAAAAGTTGAACACACATCTCTGGACACCGGACCCAGAAAGATGGATTTCGTGAATTACAATGGAAAAGCAAAAAGGATCAAAACCCAGAAAGCAAATAAAAACCATCCAACATTTCTTGGATTAAAAACCCTCAATTTTAAAGCCAGTCTTGTGCTGTTTGGTTATGTCCACACTGGAATAACAGACCCAACGCCTGGTCACAGCTGGCCCAGATTAGCTGATTCAGGCTCAAAGTGTTGTGGGCGTAAAAATGGCCGTGTAGACGTTTGGGCATGGGCTGAAGCCTGCACTCTGGGACCCTCCTCCCTTGCAGGGTCCCAGAGCTCGGACTCAGGTTGCCTACACAAAAATATTAACAGCCCCGCAACCCGAGCCAGCCAAGTAAACATACCCTTTGCGTGTTTGGGTTGGCAGCCCTGCACGCCCGGCTGACTCCAGCCTTAAACTGGGAGGAGTGGTAGATACACTGGAGGGTAGGGATAAGATACAAAGGGACCTAGACAAATTAAAGGACTGGGCCAAAAGAAATCTGATGCTGTTCAACAAGGACAAGTGCAGAGTCCTGCACTTAGTACGGAAGAATCCCATGCACTGCTACAGACCAGGGACTGAATGGCTAGGTAGCAGTTCTGCAGAAAAAGACCTAGGGGTTACAATGGATGAGAAGCTGGATTTGAGTCAACAGTGTGCCCTTGTTGCCAAGAAGGCAAATGGCATTTTGGGCTGTATAAGTAGGGGCATTGCCAGCAGATCTAGGAACGTGATCATTCCCCTCTATTTGACATTGGTGAGGACTCATCTGGAATTCTGTGTCCAGTTTTGGGGCCCACACTACAAGAAGGATGTGGAAAAGTTGGAAAGAGGTCAGCAGAGGGGCAACAAAAATGATTAGGGGCCTGGAGCACATGACTTATGAGGAGAGGCTGAGGGAACTGGGATTGTTTAGTCTGCAGAAGAGAAGACTGAGGCGGGATTTGATAGTTGCTTTCAACTACCTGAAAGGGTGTTCCAAAGAGGATGGATCTAGACTGTTCTCAGTGGTACCAGATGACAGAACAAGCAGTAATGGTCTCAAGTTGGAGAGGGGATGGTTTAGGTTGGATATTAGGAAACACTATTTCCCTAGGAGGGTGGTGAAGCACTGGAATAGGTTTCTTAGGGAGGGGGTGGAATCTCCTTCGTTAGGGATTTTTAAGGTCAGTCTTGACAAAGCCCTGGCTGGGCTGATTTAGTTGGGGTTGGTCCTGCTTTGAGCAGGAAGTTGGACTAGAACTGTCTGAGGTCCCTTCCAACCCTGATATTCTATGATTCTACAATAAAGCCGGCTTGCTCCTCCCAGGAGGATCTGCTCCATCTACGGGTGCTCTGCAGCGGCATGGAGCCAACGGAAGGGCTCTGAGAGCAGACACCTGGGTGGGGGTGGGGGTGGGGGTGGCTGAGGATTCCCTGCACTATGCAGGGCCTTAGCTGTGTTCTCAGTCTCTTGTGGCTATTGCGGTGCGGCATAATTTACAGCAGCCCCCAGACTGCTCTGAATACAGCATAGGGCCTGGCTCTGCTGTGCACAGAGCATGCGCAGGACCTCGCACATGCTCTGTGCACAGGTTTTGAGTCTAACGCTTGGCATCTGCTGCTCATGAAGACTCCATGTGTACGGAATTGTAGTGGAGCCACCAGTAGAGGGTGCTGCTCTTTAGCAGTTCGGAGTACAAGGGCTGAAGGTATCATGATCTGGGATAATCACAGCTTCCGTCTGTGCATCCTGCTCTCCTTGACACCCTGCAACCCTGGAGTAACTGCACTGACTTCCACACGAGTCTCTTGAGATGCACATGGCAGAACAGATCTGAATCTGAGCCCAGTATCACCAGCACGCCCGGCTCCAGGACGTACAGTATAGCTTTGGTTTAAAGTCACATCTAGTGGATTTACTTTGCTTTGACCTTATCTACTGTTTTCAGAAGAACCATTTGCATAAAAAGTTTTAAAGTTGGACTTCAATGGGGTTATTTATGGGCTTACAATTAAGTGGGCACTTAAGGGCATCCAGAGTGGTCAGCTTGTTGCAAGACCAAGCCCGTAGTCCAGTCCCTGCCAGTGTAGAATTTGTATGGATTCCTGAATGCTTTGTCCAGTTGAGTTTTAACCGTCCCAAGCAGAGCAGTGAAGTTTCCCACAGCTCCCTTGGGAGACCACTGCACAGCTACCACCCATCTTACTGAGTTTTCCCTCAGATTCATTCAAAGTGGGATTTTTGTTATTTGGCTTGGATTTAATTCCATCCTTCTCCCACCCCCTTGGTTCTCCCATTCTCCTTCCCATGATTGTTTTGCTCCCTTCACCTACAGAGAGATGTTTATTACAACCCTCTCATCACCATCTTTTGAACACATTTCGTTCTTTTAACCGTTCCTTACAAATCGGTCTCTCTAATTTTTGTTGCTCTTCTCTGATTTCCCTCCAATTTGGCAGCATCAGCCAATGAAAAATCTGATGTATAACTCTAGGCATTTTTCTCTATTTTAAATAAACAGCCGCTCTATTTAATGGACAAAATGTATCGTGATCTGTGTTCTCATAGAACCTCAGAGCTCTCAGTCCTGGACCAGGACTCCGTTGTGCTAGGCATGGTGCAAACACAGAACAAAGACCATCCCTGCAGCAAAGAATGTGCAATCTAACTATAAGAGACAGCAGACGGATACAGACAGACCAAAGGAAACACAGATCAGTATGATGGGCCGTGGTCACCGCTGTCAAATATTTTGTGGCCGTCGTAGCAAAGGAGAGTTTTGCGGAGGGATTTGGAGGCGGGTGAGGTAGCTTTGTGGCTGTTTATGAGGCGCTCCTCCCAGGCATGAGGAGCAGCATGGAAAAAAGCATGAAGGTGCCTATTTGAAAATTAAACAGGTGGTCAACAGTGACTGACTCCATGGACTGACAGGAGTTAGGAGCTGATACATGGACAGCGAATAAGAGAGAACTGGTTGGATGGGGAAGGCCGTGATGGCGGACACAGGCAGCCTGTGTCTGACGTGCGAGAGCAGGGAAAGCCAGTGGAGGGGTGCAATAGGTGAGGTCTGTGCTGCTTCCGGAGGTGAGAGACATGGTGTGGAAGCTGCTCTAGCAGGTGAGAGCACAGACTGTGTGGCCATCAGGAGAGAGGCCTTTGAAATTACATAGCTGTGGCATCCTAGAGTCAAGCTCTCTCCATGACGGCCAGCAGTAAATGCCAGAGTGGTAGATATTCCAGCCAGAGCTGTGCGGCTACTGGAGCTGTGGATGCACGCGGAGGGAAGAGCAGACCCTTGAGATGGGAGAAGGGACCCGAGGGAGGCCGTGGCTGAGAGAAAAGGGAGACAGGAAGAAAAGGAGAGTTAATCCTTCTGCACTCACAGGGAGTCAATCAGCAATAACTAGCCTGCTTTCCATTTCCACTTACCTCACCCGAGTCAACGGCCCCGTGTAGACAAATCCGAAAACATCTTCAGGGACTGGATTGGCTAACATGCATTTGAGGCCACTGCCCTCCATGGGGCAGAAGGAAGCACGGGTGAGCCTGTCCCCTCCAGAGGTGTAAGCTCTAGTGCTCCCTGAGCTTAGGCGAGATCTCCAAACAGTAGGGGTCTTGGATGAATCAAGGTTTCTGCAGCCCAGGTGAGGAGAACATGTGATCACGGGCTCAGGCTGGCTCAGCCATGGGCAGGATCCTTCCCCTCACCTGAGACACCTGCTGCTACCTGCATACCCAATGGGCCAGGTTCTACTGCTGTCGTGCAGGATGTTCAGACAGAGAGTCCAGCTCCCTGGCAGCTCAGCCGATCCTCCCCTCCCCTCCCACCTTGCAATGGGTGGCTGTGAACAGACAGGCCCGAGAGGTTCATTTCAACCCTGTTTAACTTGCGCAGAAGGGGCGGTGCCAATATCCGCAGCCTCGGAGCTGATGTTCATTTTGGCACCTTGGTTGACAGGTTCTGGCACATGCTGCAGCTCCCACATCAAATATTTACTCAGCGTAAGATGCAGCGAGCTCTGTATCATAAACTGCTGAGACAACAAGCACAGCAGGGTTCGAGAGTGTGGGCTTGGGGGACCCTGCACTGAGCAGGCTGGACAATGGACATAAATGCACAATGCTAATCTCCAGGCGGGGGTGGGTCTGCTTCCCGGTGCTGGAGGAGAGAGAGTATGCAAGGTGAGATGGTCTTTGAGCATCCTGCTTTGGGGCCCCATCATGCTGCTGCTAAGAGCAGGCACATCCCGAACAACTCTCCCACATGTGGGATGTGTCAACCAAGGTGCCAAGGCCTGGGATGTTATAACTCAAAACACTTTCATCCGGCTGTACCTTGAGAATCTCAGAAATTACCCAGGGTACATTACCATGTCTGCCAAAGATGTATTAGTCAGTAGGTGGTACTAGGCCAGGGGTGAGCAAACTACGGCCCATATGCAGCCCGCCAGCCATTTTTATCTGGCCCATGAGCTTGGGCTGAGGGAGCAGCGCCAGTGGCCCCGCTCTCCCAGGCCAGGGCACCGGGCCAAGCGCGGCAAGCCATAGGGCCCCGCATTCCTGGGCTGGAGCGCCCGTCAGTGTACCGTAAGGAGGCGGGGGCGGGGGACTTAAATAGGTGGTGGTGGTTAGGGTGGAGAGGTCTTGGGAGGGGGCAGTCAGGGAACAAAGAGCAGGGAGGCTTAGATAGGGGGTGGGGTTTGTGGGGGTGGTTAGAGTGGGGGGGTCTCAGGAGGGGGCAGTCAGGGAACAAAGAGCAGGGGGGTTTAGATGGGGAGTAGAGTCCTGGGGGGCAGTTAGAGTGGGGGGGGTCTCCGGAGGGGGCGATCAGAGGACAAGGAGTGAGGGGGTGTTGGATAGGTCAGGGATTTTGAGGGGGCAGTCAGGGGGCGGGAAGTGGTTGGGGGTCAGATAGGGGGCGGCACCAGGCTGTTTTGGGAGGCACAGCCTTCCCTACCCAGCCCTCCACACAATTTTGGACCCCATTGTGGCTCTTGGCCCAAAAAGTTTGCCCACTCCTGTACTAGGCACACAGAGAGGTAACAAGCATCGTTTAGCTAGAACAATAGAGATGCAGCCACTGTATGACTGTAGCCCACAAATGCTGCCATTTATTGAGACCTCAATTTCAATCTTAGCTGAAGCCCTGTAGACAGTAGAACACAGCAGCACTTGCTACTATTTTGGCACCACGATGTTTTGTTTGCTTGTGCAGGTACAACCTGTAGGCACCCAAGAACAATTCAGAGAGACAGACAGGAAACAGGGAACTATTTTGATTGGTTATAGTCTGAGCTTCTAAGAGGATGTGCATCACAGCTGACAATAAGCATTTCTCCACGTTCTAATGCCTACATGTTAAAATAAGTGTAAGATATAGCTCTGTCTGTAACATCACCATCTGGTGACTCCCAATAACCTTAACTAATTTACATTCAGTATTGTACAATCACCACTGTCCCAATTCTCATTGAAAAAATGAAACTACACTACAAGACTATGGAGAAGGGTAACCACAGCCGCTGTCTGTCTCCTGTCTCTCTCAGTACTTTGATGCGAGTGCCCAGAAATAGAAACTGTCATCCGCCTGCCCTAAGCCACTTCCTTTGCCGTTCCAGACACCGAGAAGAGCCTCACAATCTTTGTTCACATCTCTTCTGAACATATCTCTTCTCCCCTGTGCATTTTGACTCCTCGCATCCTTTGGTGCTACTTGTTATTTCACTCTGGGAAGCGCTGGAGTTATGGCTGAAATCACAGCTGCTGTGAGGCTAGGAATTTTGTTTTATGGTCAAGACAAACAATACCTGAGGCTATTAACAATCTAGACAGATGCCCTCTGCTCCCTGTTAAAGATTCTGGGAGGCCTTTCCTGCACTGAACAGAACTAGAACGATCCCTAGGGGGAAATCTAAACACGAGTCCCCAAGAGCTGTGCACAAATCCCCCTTCTTCTGAGCAGAAAGGGGAGCCAGGGGATGCTCTCCAGAGGGCAGCATTCATGAGGGGGGCAGGGGATGTGCATTAGTTCTTCCGAGAGCTCCACATGGACTATCTGGAAAAGTTGATCTAATTCTATGGGCCCCTGTACACCTAAGACAGACTCTGGGGAATCTCTGTCAGCCCAGCACACCCTGGGCCTGGTGGGACTACACAGGCAGATGGGAGGCAAGGGGCCTCTGCATACCTAGCTCTGGGCTTTCCTGCAGCCGAGGAGATCTGTGAGGTTTGGGGTCGGAGCCACGCAGCAGCAGGGTTGGGCAGGAACTCTGTGAGGAAACCTCAAGGAATTTTCCTTCCCCTGGTCCCCTCGGGCTCTGTGTGTATCTATGTTATGGCTAGGTAAAGAAACCAGGGCCCACCCCTGCAGCCCTTGCTCCAGTGAGGAGTCAGGCCCTAAAGCGGCACAGATGCTCTGCGGAGCAGGTAAGAGATAATGTTTCCTCCCAAGGGCCCCATCCTGGCCCCAGTGGTAGGTTCGTTCACTGCTAGAGGGCAGGACTGGCCTCCATGTGTGTTGCTGTGGCTGCGGCAGAAGGTGCTGTTGCTGTGTGCTCCACAAGGAGCCTTACACAGCACAGGAGCCTGGTCGGGCTCAGACTGATGTGGGGCACCTGAAACATTTAGACTAGAGTGTGCGCCTGGGGCAAAGCTCGGCACCACCGCACACGGGCACAGCTGCCAACTGTGACACGTTTCAATGTGGTCCATTAGCCAAACTCATGAGGAGTTACAAGCGCTGCCAGACCGCCTGCAGGACTGGATTGGTCACTGTGCCATCGGGGCTCCAGCAACCCATGGGAGGAAACTGTGCCCTGGTAACAGAGCCTGATCAGAGACTGCCATGTGACTCATAGGTGGAGGGGGTGCAGAATAGGGATGTACAAGTTAATGAGTCTCCGCAAACGCTCCACCACAAGGAGGAACCACTTCTCGAAGTGAAACAGCATTTTTCCTGTACAACAGCTCAGGGAGTGCATTTAGGAAACGTTCAATGCCACAACAGCTCAGAAGTATCCAGCATCCAGCTGAAAACAGCAGGGGAGTGCAGATAGCCAGCAATTACACAACTGGAATTTGGCCAACTCACCTCTGCTTACAAGATGTTTCATGGGCTCTAATAACCACAGGTCACCATGACCTCAGTTTTCTGCCTCACCCAAAAGAAACTTAGTTTCTCTGACCCATTTCAGGGATTTTTGGCCTCTGTCTGCAAGAGATTTCACTTTCTTCTCACCCACTCTGATTAAAAATTAGGAAAGAACATAGATAAATTGCAGCTGTGTAAATAGTGCTCCGATGTCCTTAACAAACCAAGGTGGATTAAAACACATTGCAGCCTAACAGGAAAGTAACTGATTTATTTGCAGAAGAGGGCAGGTCTAACTAACCTGCTCTAGCTTAGGAGCTGACGAAAGGCCTGTCAGTGCTACCCACTTTCTTTAAACTCTTATTTCTCTGCAGTTGGTTAAGTATTTTCTTATCTGGTATGAAAAGTTTCACTGCAAATATTCGTGAGTGCCTGTATCTTTACAACTGCAGTGACTGAAGCTGGCTAGGAATGAATTCTCTTTTATACTGTGTTTGCATTTAGTAACCAGAGACTAAAACAAATGGCTACTGTAAATTGCTCCATTTTCCATTAACCTTCAAGAGATTGTCCATAGGCAGTGAACTTCCATGTTTGTATCTGCAGGGGTCTCTTTAGTGCAGAGGTTCTCAACCTTTCCAGAGTCTGATCTGGCTTGTGTACGCCAAGTTTCACCTCACTTAAAAACTTACATAATCAGATCTAAAAATACAAATGGTCACAGCACACTATTACTGAAAAATTGCTTTTTTTTCCTCATTTTTACTGTTTGATAAAATAAATCAGTTGGAATATAAACATTGTACTTACATTTCAGTGTAGTCTATAGAGTCATTGTCTATGAAATTTTAGTTCGTACTGACTTTGGTAGTGCTTTTTATGTGGCCTCTTGGCAAACAAGGAAAGCTCTAGATGAGTTGATGCACCCCTTGGAAGGCCTCTGATTACCCTTAGGGGTACACGTGCCCCTGGTTGAGAACCAGTGCTTTTGTGTCTTTATGTTACCTAAGTTGATCATATAACAGCCACCACTGTTCTCATGCTATTGCTATTATAACCCTCTGTTTTCCCATTATTTTTCTGTCCTGCTTTCCTCTCTGTCCAGTTCTCCAGATCTGACCCTTCTATTCATATTTCACTTTTTCATACAAAGTCAGTGTAAATTGCAAAACTCTTTTTAATTCCAAAAAGTAGCATTAGGGATTCAGAACAGAAACACATCAACCCCTGTGCTACCCAGATACCTAGCAGAAGTATAAAGAGCAGATTCAATAAGAGCTACAAGGAGTTTTTGGCATCCACAGCTTGGTGCCTGGCTCCAATTGGTGACAAGGGAGAACAAGTCACTTTCTGGTGAACTCTAGAAACTAAAGGTACAGAGCCAGATTTTCAAAATGCAGCACATCCAACAGCGAACACACATTTGCACACACCTGGTCACTCAGAGTGTGACTAGTGTGTCCAGAAAGCCCACCCAGATCCGGAGTTTGCATGTGCACAGGACCAATTATGTGTCCAAGTGCTCATGTGTACACTAAATGAGCAAACTGGGTCCCCCAATGGGCTATTTTACATGTAAGTTAAGTGAACACAATGGCACTTCCATTTGATTGTAGCTTGTAACTTCCTTATCACGCCCATGGCTGTCTGCATACTCCCATGTTTAGAAAGAACTGTCAGTCACTGCACCGTAGGCAAGAGGGCACAGGAGTGAACCCCATAACAACAACACAAGTTTAACTTCATGGCCTACCGGGACTACCAACAGAACCAGGAACCCAGCGCTGGAAAGGAACATTTGGGCCAGCTTGGCCCACCCCGCCTGCTCACAGTCCGTGTACCTATTGCTACTCAAGAAGGATTTATCTGATACTTGCTATTCCAGAACCGCAG
The DNA here is from genome assembly GCA_007922305.1 of Dermatemys mawii. NCBI lineage: Eukaryota > Metazoa > Chordata > Testudines > Dermatemydidae > Dermatemys > Dermatemys mawii. The sequence continues at coordinate 15,903,695 of ML677401.1, forward strand.
GTTTGCGCCTTTCAGTGGCGGGAGTTTGTCTGCATGGAGCTTTCACCCCGACAGGAAGTGATAGTGGTGATTGACAGCTCATCTGAGTTCTTAAAGGGATGGAGAAGAGGCATGCAGCAGCAGTGCAAGGACAGGCTGGGGACCCAGAAGTTCCTGAGTTCTAATCCTGGAGGTGACGCCAGCTCCCACTGCACCTTGGGCAAGTCACGTACCCACTGAGTTTCACTTCTCTGTCCGGGAAAGGAGGATAATGCTACCCGGCCCGACAGCTCTGTGTGCATGTCATTGTCTGCAGGCCACTAAGGAACGAGCAGTGCTGTGGATGTGCACCATTGGTCGGCCTGACTGGTGGGGTGCTGAGAAAATTGCAACATGGAAGTAGGGTTGCCAGGCGCAGGGCTTTTGAGCGGTGCTCCAGCTCCGCTCCAGCTCTAGGCAAAAACCTGCAGCTCCCCTGCTCCGTGCTCCAGCTCTGGGCTCTGCTCCAGAGCCCTGGCCAGATGTCTGGTTTTCAACCAGAACGCCCGGCTGGAAAGGGACCCGGGTGGCTCCTGTCGACAGTCAGCAGTGCAGAGCGGGGCCAGGGCTAAGGCAGGTTTCCTACCTGCCCTTGCTCCGCGCTGCTTCCGGAAGCGACCACCAGGTTCCTGAGGCCCATGAGCGCTGAGGTGGCCAGGGACTGGGAGGCTCTGCACACTGCCCCCACCCTCTGTGCCAGCTCCAGAGGTCCCATTGTCCAGGAAACGTGACCAATGGGAGCTGCGGGGGTCAGCGCCTGCAGACACGAAGGCAGTGCACACCACGCAGAGCCACTTGGCCCCCCATGCACCTAGAGGTGTGCCCTTTAGACGGGCTCCCTCCCAGCCCATGTCTGGGCCCTGGCGCTAGTATGGCTCTGTCTGCTCCCTGGTTACAGGGCTGGAGAGGACGGCCTCTCTCTACTCAGAGTTTGCACTTGCGGAACCGTCGTGTATTTTCCTAGCCTGACCCTGCATAATTAAGCCATTGAAAGGTCGTGCTGCTGTTTTCCCTGGAGACGGCTCTGGAGCCATGTGACTCGGCAATATCTCGAGGACGGGAGCAGAGAAGCGGTGACTGACCTACTTCTGCTCTAATGGAAAATGCTGCTTTTGTTTCCTATTTTAGCTCTTTTCTTTGAGATCTCTACTAGCACCACCACAGCCGGCCTGCCCTTGGCAAGATCCCACTAATGAGAGAACCCATCCCAGGTGCAGCTCAGCTGGCCTCGTTACACCAGGGACAGATTTGTCCCATTATAACAAACCTTCCCCTGCCTCTTCCACAGCCCAGTGGAAAATGGCCTTGGAGCAGCAGGGAGCATGATGGAGGGAGGACTGGAAAGGGGCCAGGCCCCGTCTTTTCTCAGTGCTCCATGACACAGACGAGGGCTGAGGCCCGATCCTGCCCAAACCGCCTCGTGCCGAGAGACGCAGTGTTCCAGAGCCAGCCCGCCTCAAGCCAACACTGATCAGCGTTAGGATCCGAATACACACAGTGAGTGGATGCTGCCGGGCCAGGTATTTAAAGTGTGGCTCAGTCCGTAAACTGTGGCGGGCAGGCGGGTGAGGATGGTCAGCCTCACGCCCCAGTGGGCCTCCATGGGATTGTACCGGGCGCAAGGGTACCTGGAAGCGAGTGCATCCATGAGGTGGTTCAGGATGCGGGACATGTCCCTCAGGCTGCTGCTAATGAAGGACTTTGTCAGGGTTTCCCATAGTCTTCCCGGACAGTTTTGCTGGCTCCTCTCCACAGTTCCTCTGCTTGGGCTTCGATGCTCTCACCTGTCCGAGTGCCAGCAGCAGCTACAAAGGTGCTGATTCAATGAGGATAACGTGGACTCCCCAGTATAACATCTGCTGCCGGAGGCAGTCGGAGGAGGCTGCCACGCCAAACGGGCGGGAGGGGCTGGCCATCCGCCCCGCCATGCTGGTGATGTTCACTACACGACCTGGAGTGGACAGAGACAGGAAGAGGAAATTGGTAGCCTCTGTTCTGGGCTAGGCAGGATGGAGGCCCGAATAGACTGGGGACAGGACAACCTGTTCAGGGAATAATCTCCAGGCAACATAAACTCTGTGCTGGCGGACAAGGGGCTCCTCAGGCAGGACTTGGCCGCAAGCACCCTCCTTTGATCCTCATGCTACTGACACACCCTCTCCCCCGGCCCTGGATGCTGACAGACTTCCAGAGATCACACTCTCCTCCGGGCTCCCCAACACAAACATGGTTAATCTCATCACCAGTCATCTTCCCAGTTTACCCTCTCCTCTTCCTGGGCTGGAAGACCTTCCCCCTTTCCACCGCCACACCAGGAATAATTCCACGGGTACTCATCTTGTATTTGCTTGCTGGGTGTTAGCCAAGGAGGAGCAGGGGACAGAAGCTGAGGCACATGTTTGTTGTGGGCACATGGATGGGGATTTCCAAGAGCCATGGCCACTCCATCCACTCCATAAACTCACCAAAGAGCTGCAATCCCATTTCTGGGTAATAACAAATATTGAGCAAAACCTCAAACAGGGCTGGCTTAGGAGCATTTGGGGCCCAAAGCTAGGAGCCCCAGGATTCTCTGGCTGGCCTTCTCTCTCCCCCCGCCCCCGGCTCCCTCCCGCCCCCCATGCCAGTGCAGGGGAGGTTCTTCTGTAGCCCATTCACATATCAGTCTGTGCCCAGAATAGGGGGGTGAGCGCGTAGAGAGTGATGGGAGAGGGATGGAGCTTTCCTGTTTAACAGGAGGGGAGGAAGCTGTGATTGTGGCCCTGCTGCAGCTGTGATAAAGGGGAGACATCCTGATCCCGCGGGGACAGACCATACCCCCACAGTGCTCTGTTGATACAAAGTGCTTTGTACTCCAGCAGGGCTGGGAGCAGGAGCAGCAAACATCCTCTAGCATTTCACCCAGCCCCTGGAGGACCGGGGGGCAGTGCACTGGGGAGCCCGCAGCTGCAGGTTCAGTTATGTTCGCTGAACTGACCCTGAAATAAGGGGCTTCGGGGCTTGAAATGCTAGAGCTACATAGAGCAGAGTGGAACACTTAGTTCCTACACGATTGTTCACACCCAGTATGCACCCTCGCCATGACAATGAAACAGGAATAACAACAGAGTCACTTGGCTGGGCAGTTCCCTATTATAGGGCAGCTGGGATAGATTTAGCAGCACACAGTATAAATGATATCTGGAAAAAACATCTCATTGTCGCCTCTGGTGTGTCTGGGTCTCCCTTGCCAGAGCAGAAGGCTGGGCTTGCAGCGGCCTCCTACTGCCTGCCTCCAAGAGCCCCTCAAATTTCCTCATATTTATGACCTCATGGGATGTTTAGCTGGGCTGGCGTTTTGGGAAGCATCTAATATGGCTCTGTGCATAGATATTGTTATAACCTCATTTCTCATCCTCGCTGTCGCTCAGGTCCCCTCAGCAACAGGAGTTATACAAAGGGACTTGCTATAGATCTGCAAGTGCTCATATTACAGCCTTTCCCCCATCCTGTCTCTACAGCCTCAGGGGCTTGTGTCAGTGTCACTGAAGGCAGAACTTGAGATGGCTTCTACTCGCTTTTCCCTGCTGCTTTGCAAAGCTTCTCTCTGACTGTGGCCAGGCCAGATGCACCTGTACCTTTAGCTCTGCGAACAAGAGGCCGGAAATCTTTGGTCACTCTGACAGTCCCCCACAAGTTGACGTCAGCCACATCCTTGTTCTTGTCTATCCTTGTGAATTCCACTTCTCCGACGGCCGACACACCAGCGTTATTCACCAAGCCCCAGAGACCTGCCAATAAACAACAGAGGTAAAGAGTTTAAAGAGGGGCGGCCCCTCAGAGAGAAACAGCTCTCCTGGGATTTTGTCTTCTCTCAGGGTAAAACAACCCGCTGGCAAAACCAGGACATTTTCATCTAGGACAGTGAAATACACCAACCAAGAGAGGAAGCGTGGTGGGCTAAGGTAACATGGGAGTAACAGGAGTAGGGTAGTAAATACTGTTTTAAAAGTTAATGGTTTCAATGATTACAAATATTTCATTTAAATGGTGAACTGATTAAAGGCTCAGCGTCTCGCAGTCCGGCACTCCATCTGGAATGCTGGGCTTTTGGGAACAAATTCTACTCCTGAGGGCAATCTGCACCAAAACATTTACAATTCTGCAAATCTTATTTGTCAACTAAATGTGGAGGCTCCAGCATGGCACTGGGAAGCACAGGCCACTGGCTGCACAGAGGTGGGAGATCACTGTGCAGCTGGGCCTGCTGGGGCTGCTCCAGCCAGAGCGCAGGTTAACAGTTAAGGCGGGTTAACGGTTCAGACGCATGCTCACCAGTTAACATTGTACATCCCTAAACAGGAGAGACAGAGGAGCATCAAGGCTCAAAGCACCCAGGAAGTTAGTGGGAGGCCAGCACCTGACCCACCACAGGACGAATGCTGCTGTCATGTCATTGGTTCTCCTGAGGCAGGGACGGACGGACGGACATGCAGGATGGAGTTGTGTCTGTCCCACTAGCCATGGTCCACTCTGGCTGGTGTTTGACTGAAGAGCACAAGCAGAAGAAATAGGCAAGAGCTCCCCTGGAGCCGCAGCCTCTCCAGCAGTGGCACAGTGTCCTCCTCAAGCCAGAGAAGATGAAGGATAACACGATCTGGGGAGCCGAACCTGGGGGCCCCACCCACTTCTGTGTGAATGAGGGTGCTCAGCACCTCAGACTAAACAGGCTCAGGATGGGCACCCGAAACATCAGAAGCCACTTTTGAAAGTCCTGACTTAACCGTGGCACCTCTGCGGGGCTCAGCCGTCCAAGTGCTTTCTCTGGTGTTGGCAGAGGGCAGCAATTTGTAACCAGCCCACAGTTTTGCTACTTTCCATCATTACTACAGCAGAACCTCATTAGTTTGCACTAAAGACAGGAGCCTCCAGCAACGTCTGCAGGCTTGAGCCCTTAGATTTGATGTTCTTTGGAGGAAGGACTCTTTTAAAGCGCTGTTTAGCGGGGCCAGCTCTACCTTTTTCACTGCCCCACATGGCACTGTCAGGGTGGCACTCAGGCAGCTTTCGGTGGCACGACTGCGGCAGCTCCATCGTTCTTCCCTCGTTGGTGGAGTTGCCATAGACGTGCAGCTGAAGAGGGAAGAGCAGCTCCGCCCCGCCCAAAGAGGGAAGGGAGTCAGAGCTGCCACAGGCCTGCTGCCAAAAGCCACCTGAGCGCCACCCTGACAGTGCCCAGAATGCCGCCCCCTGCCGTTTGCTGCCCCAGGCCCCTGCTTGCTAGGCTGGTGCCCGGAGCCGGCCCTGCTGTGTATATCCCTATGGGGCTATGCAAGCACTAACCAATGATAATGACAGAACGAGAAATAGGAAAACAAAGATCAGACATTGCAAAACTCTGACCAGTTCTCTAGTCATGTCTTTATTATTATTTCTGTTGTGGTAGGGCCCAGTCACAATCAGGGTCCCCTTTATACTCACCTGCCCTACCACGTCATGAACAGGCCTCTCTGCCCAGCCACCCATGGCAGACTCCAGAGCCTGTTGTTCTCTTTGGACGCTTTCTCCCATGGGCTCCTTATGCCTAGAACGCTCTCTCCAGTTCATTCACCTCTTTCAAATCACGTGTCAAATCCCCTTTCTACTGTGCTGGTCGCAGCGAGCGAGCTACAGGTAAAAGTTAGGCAGGCGGCCTGTTGGAAGAGCTACTGAAACCTGGTGTTCATTTATTCTGGTGTCTGTGTACATCTGATTATTTTTAACTGAAGTTTGTAAATTATACACGCAGCTAATCCAGGCAACGCTGTATCCCTATTTCTGCCACACATCCTGCTCCCCTCCCTGAGACACGTTCTCTCTGTGTTACACACTCACCTGATAAGCATGGCCCTTATTGTAGACCAGGGGGAGGTAACCTATCACACGGGTGCCAAAGGCGGCACACGAGCTGATTTTCAATGGCACTCACATTGCCCGGGTCCTGGCCATTGATCTGGGGGACTCTGCATTTTAATTTAATTTTAAATTAAGCTTCTTAAACATTTTAAAAACCATATTTACTTTACATACAACAATAGTTTAGTTATATATTAAAGACTTAGAAAAAGACCTTCTAAAAACATTAAAATGTATTACTGGCACACAAAACCTTAAATTAGAGTGAATAAATGAAGACTCAGCACACCACTTCTGAAAGGTTGCCGACCCCTGTTGTAGACTGTATGTTCCTTGGGGGCCCGATCCTGTGAGGGTTGATGTTGGCGTAGCACCCACAGATAATAAATAATGAGAAGACTACTATGGAACTAGGACACAGATAGCCGGATTAATCCCTGGCGTAATTTCACTGAAGTCAGCGAGTTCGGCAGAGACTTGTATTGAATGAGTTTGTCAGTGACTTCCCCAAGGCCAGAGAGGGAACAGGGCTTACAGCAGGGCTTTGGCACAGACCTGCCTGGCTCCCTACCTTGTCCTGGAACAGGTCTCTCTGTAACCAGAGCTTGTAGTACATTTAGAACCATTTATGAAAAAGCCAATTAAAGCAGTTAATCCTTTATGAGATTCCATCATTAGCCAATCAGTTCATAGTATGTGTAACAGAACTTTGACACTCATCTGGCACGCAGCACAAGCACATGTTTAAAGAGCATTATCATTATTATTTCTTTAGTGTCAACACTGGTGGGTGCGGCCCAAGACCAGAGAGAAATAGAGACACTCCATCTGGAATGTTGTGCTTTTTGGAACAAATTCTACTCCTGAGGACAATCTGCATGAAAAAATTTAAAATTCTGCACCAAAAAATTTAAAATTCTGCACCAAAAAATTTTAAATTCTGCACACAATATTTTAAAATATTTTCCCTGGAATTTGAAATAGAATAATATAAACAATTCTATAGGTGCTTAGTTTTGTTGGGGTTATTTTTGGTTTTGTTGCTGTGTATTTTTTATTGGTTGCTTTGTATTTTTTTTAACAAAACTTATATTTGAGATCAAATTTCAAATTGTACCTGGTCATTGCCAGGCAAAGCAGGCAGGATTTGGGACTTGACTTTAAGGTTTTGTTGGCGGTGAGGCAGGATTGAAAACCAAACACTTCTACAAGGTATTATTTAATTTACCTTAGCTCTGCCAGGGGGTTCCAGGGAATCCAGGAATCTTAGAGCTGATATTTAGGTCACCATTTCCTCCCTTCCTTCTTATCATCAGCTTTATCAGGGAGGAGACATTTGCATTTTGACTAATGCTATTAGTCAGCATTTCTGATTGGTTGGATTTCTCCTTTACTTGCCTACTAGCTTCCAATTACTGTGAGCAAACAAGACAAGCAAGTCTAGTCCCACATCATGTTACTGTAGATGGGCAGATTGCTTGTCTTACCCCCGCAGGTCCCTGCTCAACTGCCTTTGCAGGAAGGCTGGCGTAAATATTGCATGTTTACTTTGTTGCTTTTACTGGTGTTTCAGATTACCTGTCTCCTGCAAGGTGTACGGTTCAAAAGTGCCTTCCTCTGACAATCTCTCCAGCTAAGCAAAAGGGTCATGTGGCTAGTCAGAACGGCCTAACTTTCCATCTCAATCATGGTGCTATAGATGGGGTAGTTCCAGTAACTTCCATGTGGAGTTCCTCCAGCATTACACCAGTGTAACTGAAATCAGGATCTGGCCCTCCACTGTTTCCTTTTAAAACTTAAATGTTTCCAGACCTCACAGAATCACCGGACGAAGCAGTGGAACTTCCTGGGGGACTGGACACAAGACACGATAGCACGTCTCATACCTTGCTATGTACATGAAAGGAAACCTCCCGAAGTGTGATGTTGGCATTTTGGTAGGCATGGTGTCAGCATCACACTGTTCTGCTCCCTTTGAAGCAAACCCTGTATACTCTGAACGCTGCTGCTCACTGTATCTTGGGAAAATGCTGTTAAAACTTTGCTTTGGATCATACAAAGAGCTTTTCAGCTGCTTCACAGTGAACGAAGTAAAGCCAATCCTGCTCATGAACAGAGACTTACTTATCCGTGCTCAAGGCATTGCTTGTCATCTCAGAGTGCTAAGAACCAGGGCTCCCTAAGTACGTTTTCTCCCACCTCAGCCCTTCCGAAAATGAAAAGAAACACATTTCCAGTACATCTGCCAAACAGCCCTTGGTCAATGACTTGGAAAAACTGTCGCTCATTAGTATTTCTCACCTAAAACAAGAATTTTCTTCTTTGGCCAAGAAGGACCATCTGACCTCCTGCAAATCATTCAGTGCTGAGAGAGGATATTGGAAGGTCTATTTTTATATCAAATAAGCATCACAAAAACTATCTGACATGGCTGCCTACTGCAGAGGTGGCCCTGCCCCGCCCCCTCTTCCTGACCCCTCGGGGGCAATCTGAGCTCTGGGAGGGGTGCGGGAGTGCTCAGGGGAGATGTGCTTCCCAGGACTGTTGGGGTGTCTCATCATATTCCCCCGCAAGGGTTCTGCTCTGTGCTTCCTACTCCCAGTGTCTCCTGCAGGGGCTGCCTGAGTTGTCTCCTGGGGCTTTTTTTAGGGCTGTGTCACTGACCGTCGCTGCACCTGACTCTGCACCATGATGTCCCTCAGGTCTCTGGTGGGAGGAGAGGTCACCCAAGAGAATGCACAGTGGGGACAAAACAGCGAGGGAAACATGCAGACCTGGTCTTCCCAGGGTGCCATCTGCCTCCTTTTCTCCGCTGGTGCCAGGGGACTCATCCCTCTTGCAAACAGGTCCTCATGCTAATGAAAGTGCCACAAAACCTCGTCCATGTCACCGTGTTCATTTATCAGCAGAGTCTGGGCTCGGTGCCCAGAGTCCGACAGCAGCAACTCCATCACCCTGGGGACACAACTTCTACCTCTTGGCCTGCTCTTTGTTTTACTTGTTCTTGCTACTGCTTCTGTGCTTTCAGGCGGGGAGGGGAATTTTAAATGCATTCTAATGCGTGAGAGTCACAAAATGAGGGGGATGATATCTTCTGTGAGTGGAAGGGACAAGCTTTCCAGCATCCCAGAGCTCTTCTTCGGGCCTGGGGAAATGTTTCGTCACTAATAGTGCACAAAAACGGGACATTTTGCCACCGTCTGCCCATGATGGGGTTGACTCACAACTAGCGCCTTCTTGTGGCTGGGCGAGACATAGCAACTCTCTCTGCACCATCTACCTTCTGCTGATGATCATTCTGAGTGCTGTGGTCATCGGCCTCCCGTGACTTGGACCTTCAGCCAGGTCACTTTAAAGTCTCTCCTCTTCTGGGCAGTTAACGAACAAAAACAAGGGGAATTAACACAGATGTTCATCTCAAAGCTGGGTCGAGGCTCTCTTTCTTCAGAGGACACTCATAGGCTTAGGGCACTAACCTGCGTTTCCAGGTAATAGAAGGCAGTGGTTCCCTCTCAAGGAGAGTCAGTATCTGGGCAGCAGTCGGCTGGGGAGCTCTGCCCCCAGGCTGTCCTCTTGAAGGTCTGCTCTCCTCCCTGGTCCGCCATCAACTGGGCTGGGTTCTTCCTCTTTGTCTCCTCCCTCCAAACCTGCTAGTTCTCACCCCTGCTATGGGGCAGCGCCACCTGAGCCCACATTAACCCCCTGTAGTCCAGTGTGGGGTCTGTATACCCCGTCACACACAGGCAGTACAGGACAGGAGCACTGAAAGTCCAGAGCCACTCCCAGGTCATGACACAGAGCCAGCCTGGAAGATGAAACTGAATAGTTGAGGCAAACTTAGTTTTAAAATAGATTCAGGTGTGGCTGTAACAGTCACTTCAGAAGGGCCTTCTGATCACCTTCAACCTCTCCTAGAGCTGAGACCACCAGATACTGTCCTAAATAACCCCCCAAGCATCAGGCTTGGAGAATACAGTAGCTCCTGCCCTGTCAGAGAGAAAGCCTCTGCGTGCCGGAAGACTATATTTGTTTCTTGCTACTGCTTCAATAAGTCTTATAAGATCCATTTTCATATTTTTCCCTATAACTGGTACCATCGGTGCAGACCATGCAGTTGGCTCAGAGCTTTTCTCAATTATGTCACTCTTTTCCATTCTCTATAACTCCATTTCTGCTTTATGAAATAATGGGCTAGGGATTCTGTGGAGCATATGTACACTACGTGGTTCAGCATTGTGCTTTCAGATTAGATTTACTACATCTCTTTTTCAAAATCCAGTACTCCAAACAGTCTGTCTCCCTCTCCATCTTTCTCACTCCAACCCTCATGGCCACCACACTGAGACAGAGGAGACTGTCAGCCTCTGATCACATCCATGGTAACATTAACGCTTTTGTCTTTGTATGTTCCTTTAAACAGAGCCATTCCTTGCTCTTCCGAGCCACAGGCCAACACCATTAGCAGCTACTGGGCATAGCCCCACCCAGCTCTTGATGAGAAGGCAACACAGCTCTATTGTTCCAACCCTGGAAGAGAATCTAGCTCCAAAGTGGCCAGATCTGAGAAGAGTGGCTGAATTAGATGAAAAAAACAAAAAATGGTTATGGACATTTTTATAATCAATGTCATTCGGTTAGAGAATCACCTGATCAGGAACCCGATGGCCCTGAAGGAAAAGACGAGAGAGCTCCAGCTGTTGGAGGAATGCATTGCCCAGGTGACATGCCATTGAGACAGATGGTGGGGAGTCAGCAGAAATTGTTGACATCTTCAGTTTGTTCCAGAGACTCAATAATCCACTGAGAACAAGGTGCAGAACAAGAAAGAGGAAGATGAACCCGCCAGGCCAGCTGCTGCAAGGGAAAGACGGCCTGGTCTCCAAGATGTTACCCATTGTGGCTGTAGAGTGAAAGAACCAGTGTGATTCGGGGATGAGTAACACACAGACATGTATTAAAATTCAAAGAGAGAGTTTGGAAAAAAACCCAGAGTGTTAAAGTTGTTAAAATACAGAAAAGACCAAAAGGGGGGAGATGTGCTGGGAAGCTTAAACTGCCTTGTACCGTGTCGTCTGTATGAAGCGTCCAGCCGCACGTCTTGGCTGAGCGTTGGAGGCAGGCTACACTTTGTGTACAGTGAAGTTGAGTGTTGTGGCTAGTGCCCGCTTTGCTGCTATTCCTGTGGGACTAACCTGGTACCGCCATGTCCCCCGCACGGCCCTCCCTCTGCCCTCGGGAAACTGGCCCTCCCTCCTTGCTGCAGCTGTCAGCTCTGGGCCTGCAGCCAGCTGCTCACCACAGGCTCCTTTCTCTGGAGTTAACTTTGCTCTGCCCTGCCACTCACGTCATCACAGCGCAGCCCTGGGCACCCCCTCCGCTCGGGGGCTGCCCCACTGCTCGGGGGCCAGCAGCAGAGCAAACCTTCCCCTCTGTGCGGGCAAGTCTCTTTGTTCTTTCCTTCAGTCTTGCCTCTTTCTGGGGATGGGAAAGTGCCCCTTCAGTCACACATGGTATCAAGATGTGAGTCAGAGCAGTCACAGCAGGGCCCATGTGGCATGGGGTCATGTTCTGAGACAGGCAGGTCTCGGCGATGCCCTTGTGGGGTCATGTCATGAGATGGGCAGGATACGGGGAGCCTGTGGAGTATCATGGGGATGCTCGGGGCTGGGGGTGCAGCATTGTGAGGTGGGAAGGGCACAGGCAGGTCCTGATAGCATGGTGTCATGATGTGGGGCGGGCTGGCCAGAGGGAGGCCTGTGAAGCACAGTGTCACTGGGCAGTGTGGGCAGATCATGGGGAGGCCCATGGAGCATCACCGGGCAGGACGGTCACCAGGAGGCACGTGGAGGGCGGCATTGCAGGGAGGGACAGGAGGAGGGTCACCAGGAGGGCCGTGGAGGGTGGTGTGATGCGGGGGGAGATCACTAGGAGGCCCGTGGAGGGCGGCGTTGCAGGGAGGGACGGGGGTAGGGTCACCAGGAGGCACGTGGAGAGGGGGCAGGATGGGGGGAGGTCACCAGGAGGCCCGTGGAGGGCAGTGTTACAGGGAGGGACAGGGGAGGTCATGTGCAGGGCGGCATCGCAGGGAGGGACGGGGGGGGGCCACACGGAGGCCCATGGGGGGCAGCGTTGCAGGGAGGGACAGGCAGTTCACCAGGAGGCCCAGTGGGGCTGGCAGGGTGTGGGGTGCCTGGGTGATTGGGGTGAGTTTTACTGGGAGTAGCCCAGGAATCAGCACTGCTTCCAAGATACCATGTGAGACCTACTGGATTGACTCTTCACATGGCTCCAGCACCAGGTCTGACCCAGGATATTCCCATTCCTGTTGGAATCAGGTTACTAGTGGGAGTTTCTTCCACATTAGCTCCCCAGCCCCAAGCCTATTACCAGGGAGTTTTCATAAACGCTGCCCATTCGCTCTCAGCACTTATGCAGATTTGGGAGAAATGCTGAAGATCAGCATCTTACTACAGAAGGGCCTGACCTCAGGGGTGCTGAGTGCTCCCAGCTCCCACCATGTCCCACAGCCTTGGTCACCTGCTGTCTGCCTGGGCTGCTCTTTGCTGAGGGCTCCATTCACCACTCCTGGACCGTCCCCTCCCTGCCGCCTCACACTGAAGTCAGGAGGCTGCTCCGCCATAGCCGTGTTGTTTGAGGAACCCACAGAGGAAGAGCTGCAATTTAAAACAGCTGTGCCCATTTGTCTCAGCAGGACAATCTAGAGCTACAGCCTGGAAAACAGAGCTGGAGAGGAAGTGTTTAATGACGTGGGTGCCCTGAACTACAATGGGGGCCAAAATGCACCTCGGGAGCTGTGAGAATTAGCAGATGTGAGATCTGGCTCCTTTGGAACGTGACCCCGCTGCCTTCCGTTGCTGAAGGGGCAGCAGAGACCTTTCAGTGACTGTACGGTTTCCGAAAAGTGACAGCATCAGGGAAACAAGAATCCAAATCTTCTGCTCTGATAAAGCAACCAACAGCAAGGCACAAAACAGATGGGTGACAGTGATGCTTCCATAGGACCTTTCCTCCAAGGATCTCAAAGCGCTTTACAAGGATGGGTGTGTATTACTACATTCTTTGTACATATGGGAAACTGAGTCACAGAGCGGTAGTGTAACTTGCTCAAGGTCATGCAGCAAGCCTATGATACCACTGGGCATCGACCCCATGTTTCCTGATTCCATGTCCCCAGCTCTAACTACTAGACTACCAAAGGACCACAACCTCAAGGGGTCACGAAAGACAAGCAGGGGATGTGGGCTGTGGATGTTGCAAGGTGTTGAAAAATTGATAACAATCTAAAGCAAAAAAAACGTGCTGCCCCACTCCCTGCACACCTTCTCCCTTCAAGGCCAAATATTCGCTCTCAACATCTAGAAACAAACCCATCTATGAGTTCTGTAGGCTTAGCATTGTGATCAGAGAGACATTTTTTATTTTTACTTTTGTAGTAAATGTAAGGGATGGTGGAGATGATGAAAATAATTGTTGACTTTAAATGAGGCATCACCAACCTAAAAGACTGAGAAACCTGCACTAGACCACTCTGTCTCATAGGCCAATACCAGCTGGGCTCAGGTTTTGTGAACAAGAGAGGTGAAACTTCCTTGCTTCTGAAAATGACCAGACTGGTAATACAGAACTCCAGATAGTCGGGCTGACTGTGGGGTCAACTTAGTTCACTTATTTGCCCTCAAATGCCCTCTCTGCTCTCCTCTGGTGTGCCAATCTCCTGAAATAGCCCTCCCTGTAAACACTGATTCACATTCACTCCATCCTTCCACCTGCTGTTTCCATCTCAAGCCTGAGCACGCTGCAGTGCAAAGTGAGTCAGCAGCAAAGGGTCCGCTCAAAGCACCGCATGATGCTGGTAACTAGAGGATTTATAGAGCCTTTGGATGGAAATTTTCACACAGCAGCACTTGTCCAACAGGACTGTCCTCTGCCAGGTTATGAAATATGTCAGCTGAGGTATCTGGCCTGGCCAACTTTCCATTCTGCAATGACAGAATGTAACCTTCGCTGACACTGGGCAGCCAGGTGGGTCATGTTTGAGCTGTACTGGGAGGTTTCTGGGATTACAGCTGTGGTCTCCAGTCATCCAAACACCTGGATACAATGGCCACCTTCAAACATTTCCTAGTCGGATTTAAATGATCTTAAAGGAACACAGAAAATTAAAAATTTAAAAATCCTGCACTTTGTTTAATCTGTTATTAGTAAAATCCTTAATTGTTGTCTCATAACCAGAATTGACTTGGCCCTCCCAGTTGCTCTTTTTAAATTTTCCTCTAGGCTTGGCCCTTGGAGATAGACAGGCCACGTCATTCCCCTGCCTCCTGCACTGGGGCTACCCCAGGGGCCGGGCGCTGTTTGGAGGATGAAGTCAGAGCAGAAAGATGCTGTCTGCCTTTCTGGTAGCATGTTGCTCTGGTCCTCCATACTCTGTACTCACTGCCACTGACCCCAGAGCGTTTGGGAGCCAGCTTCCCAAGAGACCCATATCTGCCCAGGGGATATCACCATAGGGGAGACTCTGTGGGTGCTCCGGGGCTGGAGTGCCCAGGGGAAAAAATAGTGGGTGCTCAGCACCCACCAGCCACCCAGCAATCAGCTGTTCGGCAGCAGGCAGTGGGAGGAGGCGGAGCTGGGGGCAGAAAGGGGTGGAGTGAGGGTGGGGCCTTGGGAAATGGGCAGAGTAGGGGCGGGGCCTCTGGGCAGAGCAGGAGTGGAGCACTCACCTGGAAAGAGGAGTCAGTGCCTGTGGATATCACTACAGCTACAATTGTTGGAGACACTTAAGCTAACCACAACCCTGGTTCAAAGCTGCGGGAGAGTGGGGAGGAGAGTGGCCTGCTGGCAGCACATTTGCCTTGAGTTGACTGAAGTTCTGGAAGTCTCGCCCTGCGTTATGTCTCAAACATCCCAAATGTGGGATGACCTCTCCCCTCAACCCAGCAGAGTTCACAAGAGCTTTGCCCGCTGCCCAAGAACTTAGTCTACATTGCTATAGCAGAACAAGTGGGGGCACACACCGGCAGAGGAGGGTGAGTAGAAGGATCTCACTAGCTACCTCACTATCCCCCTTCAAACCCCTCTGCTAGGGTGCCTACAAAAAACATGACCCTGGTTAGGCTGCTGGTGTGCAGAGCTCGCTGCCAGTCAAGCCAAGTGATATTCTTTCATTGTGTACTTCTCCTCCATCTATCTGTATCCAGATGATGTTGTTTGTCTTACACTTGGGCTGTAAGCTTCCTGGGGCAGTGGCTGTCACTTTGTTTTGTTTTTGTACAATGCCTCGTGCAATGGGATTCTGGTCCCTCACTAGGACTCCTAGGCACTACAGTAACACACATAAATACACGGCAGCCATCTGTCTCAACAGACGCACTGAAGCAGTTCAGTTATTGTGTGTCATGTTACAGTATCACGAGTGGTTAATAAGTCCAATTCCTGAGAACAGGAAAAATAATTATCTTATCAGCATGCATTTAAACTTTGCCTTTTGGTCTTAAGATGTGTGACGCTGAAGATGTCCCCATCTGATCTTGTATGGGAATATACTGCCTTGGTGCTAGATGAGAAAGTCTGATCAAACAGGAGAGAGAAGACTCTACCAAAGAGTGTTGGTGCTGAAATACATCCTTCTTTGACACCAGCTGTCAGACTGATCACCATTACACTGGATTGTAGCCTTCATGGTAAAATAAAGATCAGACTGAGGCGGATCGGGGGCCAGCCAATCCTCTCTAGCACTTGGAAAGGGCCCTTTCTGCTGATCAGTTCAAGGTCTTTGTAAGATTTATGAAGTCCACACAGAGAGATTTTCCTTGTTCTTGACACTTTTCTTGCAGTTGCCTCAGTCTCAAGATCATGTTGATAGTTGATCTGTCAGCACAGAAGCCTCGCTGACTCTCTGGATATCCATGTTCAGCAAGATCTTGCAATCTTTTGAGAATGACCCACACAAATGCCCTGCTACCAACGCTAAAGAGAGAGATTCCTTTGCAGCTGCTGCAGTCACTCCAGTCTCCTTGGTTTGTGTCCAGTATTCGGATGTTGGTGTCCTTCATGTCTTGTGGTCCCCTCCTGCCTTCAGGCAGGAAAGCAAGAGCCTGTGCTTAAACATATGCACAATTCGATGAGACCAGTTACCTCTGGCCTGAGCCTTCCTAAACCGGAGTTACCTCTGAGCCTGCCTAAGCCTGATGAGTCATTCCTTAGAGAGTGGGATGAGTCCTCAGAAGCAACTACTTGCAGATCCCGTGATAGGCCCCACACATCCAACCAGGGTTCAGCCAATACACAGGTGAGGACCCACCCAACTGATCCCAAGACCGGTATACAGGCTCCTAAGGGAAGCAGTCTCTCCAGTCTGCTCAATATCCCTACCTGGCCAGGAACACTCCACTCCCATTGTCTAGTAATTCTGACAGGCTGCTTCTACTCCACACAGCCCTTGATCCTGCTGCAGCCTGCTCCTGCTTTTGCCTGCTTCCATGCTAGCCAGCCCTGTTCCAGCTCCTGTCTCAGCTGGCTGCCCAGCGAGTCTGATATCTGCCCTCCTTTCTTCTGTACTTCAGATGGAATTCCATCTTTTTCCATAGCCATTCCTGGTGCTAGGAGGTGACTGACCATCCAGACTCATTTACAGATGGTTCTATATCAAGATCTTGAGTAATCTGGAGATCTCATTGAGAGCTGCTTCAGAAACAGTAGTTTCACAGGAACAGAGTTCCTAGAGTGTTCCACCTGGCATTGCCTCTATTTGCTTCTGTCGATGATGTCTCCAGTAAGAGATTTGAGTGGGGCAGTTTTCTTGGCTGAAGGACTTATTGATCTGATAGTCTGTTAGGGCTTTTCCATGGCTAGCTGCTTTGAGTCCCCAATGCTGAACAAGAAATGTTGAAGTCTAAGCAAAAAATGTTTAATCTGATTTTTTTAAAAAAATGCAGAGACATTTTCATTGATCACAGGCTTTAAATCAGCATGTTACTATCCCTTTAACATGTGCCCTGCACAGCCTCTAACAGAGTTAACGTAGTACTCACCGTCAGCAAACAGCCAGCAAAGACAGTGAATGCCTGTTCATACAGCTGCTTTGCCAAGGCATGTCCGAAGCCTTTGTCACAGCCTGTTATTAGCACTGCCTTTCCGCCAACCTATGCAGGCGAAGCCAACAGTTTAAAGGGAGTGGATACATTCTGTGATAGCAAGAGCTATTACAATGCCGTGGAAGCCCATTAAAATTACAATACATAGCAACGGTGCAGCTTGCAGCCCCACTAGCAGGCTTAGCACACATCAATAGCATTTTAGTAGGGATATTGGCTACACCATAAGTCAATAAGCCCAAGATTGTTTTGAAGTTGTCCTGATTCTACCCCGCCCCTTGCACTGCCATTTACACTCATCAACAGTGAGTGTGAGACATTACCAGACTCAAAAACCTCTACGAGTTTGTATCATTGGCAGCATTTCACACCCACTGTGCACTGCCCTACATGACACCACCAGCTGCAAAGCACAATGGGCCTGACTGCTGTCACACTGATTTTACACCAGTCTCACTCCATTGACTTTCTCCTGGTTTACACCAGTGTAAATGAGATCAGAATGTGGACATTTTGGTCCAGAAATGCAATGAGCTCTCTCTTGAAAATACACTGTACAACCCACTTCATAATACCTGCTCCCATTCTAACAAGAAAACCAGATTATTTATGCTACAATGACACTGACAACAATTCCCCTTTTAAAAAGTAAATCAGCCTAGAGAGACAGAAGAAGGCAGCAAAATTTCAGACACCAGCAAAAAGAGAAGATGGCACCAAAATTCCACAAAACATATTAAGACTCATCTCGAAGGCTGGACACAGAAGTCGGGAGGAGCACTGGCCTGGGACTTGGGAAACCCGGGGTCTATTCAAAGCCCTGCCTCTGCCCTGCTAGGCAACCTTGGACAAGTTACCGCATTGCTCTGTGCCTCAGTTTCCTCCCCTGAAAACATGGGTATAATGCTACTTATGTTGCTTGAGCTCGATGGATGAAAAAATGCAATATAAGACCTAGATGGTATTGTTATTGCTCCTCACCAGGAGGACACAATTTGCTCATGTATGTGTGAAGAGCAAGTGCAAAACTAAAATAATTAAAATGAATCACAAAGATTAACCTGTGTTTAATGTATAAACAGACCTGTGAATTGTTCAGAACAACTTGTTAGTTATTGCTGCAATATAGGAAAGATAGAATCATAAAAATGTAGGTCTGGAAGGGCCCTTGAGAAGTCACCTAGTCCAGCCCATGCACTGAGGAAGGACCAAGTAAACCTAGACTAACCCTGTCAGATGTCCGTCCAACCTGTCCCAGTGAGGAGGATCCCACAGCTTCCCTTGGAAGCCTCTTCCAGAACTTAACTACCTCTGTAGTTAGAAAGTTTTTCTAGTGTCTAATCTAAATCTCCCTTGCTGATGATTAAGCCCATCACTTCTTTTCCTACCTTCAGTGGACATGGAGAAGAACTGACCACTGTCCTCTGTGTAATAGCCCTTAACAGATCTGAAGACAGTTATCAGATCCCCGCCCCCCCCCAGTCTGCTTTTATCAAGACTAAACATGCCCAGTGTTTTTAACCTTTCCTCACAGGTCAGTTTTCTAATTCCTTGATCATTTCTGTGGAATATTTTCCTTATTTAATGATATTTTAGAGTGATTCAACAGGGCATGAAATAATGCAGACTTTATATTAGCAGGTCTTTTTGACACACTGTAAAGTCCAACTTGCCACTGCATGAACACTTAATCTGGCTTTAAGGTACTCTATTGGTATTATCTTTTTTCATTGGGTGGGTAAACTGACGCACAATGATTCAATGTCTTGTCTAATGTCATAAGAATGGCCGTACTGGGTCAGACCAAAGGTCCCTCTCGCCCCGTATCCTGTCTTCCGACAGTGGCCAAGGCCAGGTGCCTCAGAGGGAATGAACAGAACAGATAATCATCAAGTGACCCATCCCTTGTTGCCCATGCCCAGCTTCTAACAAACAGAGGCTAAGGACACCAGTCCTGTTCATCCTGGCTAATAGCCATTGATGGACCTATCCTCCATGAATTTATCTAGTTCTTTTTTGAATCCCGTTATGGTCTTGGGCCTTCACAACATCCTCTGGCAAGGAGTTCCACAGGTTGACTGTGCATTGTGTGAAGAAATACTTCCTTTTATTTGTTTTAAACCTGCTGCTTATTAATTTCATTTGGTGACCCCCAGTTCTTGTGTTATGAGAAGTAGTAAACAACACTTCCTTATCTACTTTCTCTACACCAGTCACGATTTTATAGACCTAAATCATATCTCCCCTTAACCCTCTCTTTTCCAAGCTGAAAAGTCCCAGTCTTATTAATCTCCCCTTGGATGGAAGCCGTTACATACCCCTAATAATTTTTGTTGCCCTTTTCTGAACCTTTTCCGATATCTCTTTTGAGATGGGATAACCACATCTGCACACAGTATTGAAGATGTGGGCGTACCATGGATTTATGAAGAGGCAACATATTTTCTGTCCTATTATCTATCCCTTTCTTAATTATTCCCAGCATTCTGTTCGTTTTTGGACTGCCGCTGCACACTGAGTGGATGTTTTCAGATGTTTTCAGAGAACTATCCACAATGACTCCAAGATCTATCTAGCTTTCTTTCTCTTTCTTTCTCTCTTTCTTTCATCATGAGGAGTAAATAACATTTCCTTATTTACTTTCTCCACACCAGTCATGATTTTATAGATTTCTATTACAGAGGTTGGCACCTTCGGCATGCGGCCCATCACAGTAATCCGCTTGGGGGCCGTGAGACATTATGGCTCACCACTTTGCACAGCTCCCATTGGCCGGGAACAGTGAATCGCAGACACTGGGAGCTGCTGGGGGCCTTGCCTGTGGACGGTTAACATAAACAAAATGTCTCGCAGTCTGCCAGCGGATTATCCTGATGGGCCACGTGCCGGAGGTTGCCGACCCTGCTTTATTTTATCCCCCCAAGTCGTCTTTTTTCCAAGCTGAAAAGTCCCAGTCCAATTAATCTCTCCTCATATGGCAGCCATTCCATACTCCTAATAATTTTTGTTGTCCTTTTCTGCACCTTTTCCAGTCCTAATAAGCCACACAGTAAGCCAGTGGTAATTCTGAGAACAGAACCCAGAAGTCCTTAAACACACAATCTTGGGCTCTAACCCCTAGGACACACTCCTTCTCCCTCTGACTGAACTCCCTGTCCCCTGTCCTGTTCATCAAGGTACTGTCAGTTATGTGAAACAATTAAACTTTAAAGCTTAAGTGAGTCAGCAACACTAAACTGTGTGTCCTGGGTTTATGGCTGTAATGTTCTATATCTCTCCAAACTGAAGCTAGGGCTGTATAATATGGAGTTTGTATAGGCTTCCTTGAGGCACTATCTTTCAGGCAACAATGCTGTACAATAAAAAAGAGTAAAAGGAAGCAATAAGGAACTTAGGTTTAAAATGTCTCTGCAGAGTGGCTTGCAACCCAATATTCCCTGTGTTATACTACAAGAGAGAGTCTCTGGAATAAGTGCCTCGCACTCTGGCAACTTGTCCAGCGGTCCCTTCCACATAACATGGGGCCAATTGCTCATGTTCCTATTTTTTGTTTTTGCTGATGTATGTATAAAGGAAGAGGCTTAATGTGGAAGAACTACAGTGTAATAAGGATCAGATCATAGACAGAAGCAGGCACAGCAGAAACTGATAAGGGAATGAGTTACATCCCATTCTTTACCCACTGGAGACAGAACACAGAGCAATGGTCTCAAGTTGCGGAGGGGGGGGTCTAGGTTGGATATTAGGAAAAACTTTTTCACTAGGAGGATGGTGAAGCACTGGAATGGGTTCCCTAGGGCAGCGGTCTTCAAAGTTTTTCCTCTGTGGCTCCTCTTCACAGAGGAAAAATTCATGTGGCCCCCGGTGGGTACGTCCACCGAAATGCTGCCACAGAAAGCAGAAGCTTCTGCTTTCTGCAGCAGCATTTTGGCAGGACAAAAATAGACCGCCCCAGAGTTCGGCGGTATCCCGGGCGGGATCAGCGGTGGCGCCGGGGTCTCACGCACTCCTGGGGGTGCGCGCACCCCACTTTGAAGACCACTGCCCTAGGGAGGTGGGTAGAATCTCCTTCCTTAGAGGTTTTTAAGGTCAGGTTGGGATGATTTAAGGTCTGGGATGATTTAGTTGGGGATTGGTCCTGCTTTGAGCAGGGGGTTGGACAAGATACCTCCTTAGGTCCCTACCATCCCTGAGATTCTATGATCAGATTGTGGTTAGTCTCCAACCCTAAAGAACTCAACTATACTGAAGGGGGTTAAGCTGCCTTGCTCTGTGAGGGGCAGGCTAGATTAGATTTAACAGGTCTTTTCCATCTCCATTTCCTACAATTCTGTAAGGCAGTGGCTCTCAACCAGGGATACATGTATCCCTTGGGGTACACAGAGCTCTTCCAGGGGGTACATCAACTCATCTAGAAATTTGCCTATTTTTACAACAGGCTACATAAAAAATGTTAGTGAAGTTAGTATAAACTAAAATTTCATACAATGGCATGTTTATACTGCTCTATATACTATACACTGAAATGTAAACACAATAGTTATATTCCAATCTAGACTGGATCGAGACTGTTCTCAGTGGTACCAGATGACAGAACAAGGAGCAATGGTCTCAAGTTGCAGTGGGGGAGGTATAGGTTGGATATTAGGAAAAACTTTTTCACTAGGTGGGTGGTGAAGCACTGGAATGGGTTCCCTAGGGTGTTGATGGAATTTCCTTCCTTAGAGGTTTCTAAGGTCAGGCTTGACAAATCCCTGGCTGGGATGATTTAGTTGGGGCTGGTCCTGCTTTGAGCAGGGGGTTGAACTAGATACCTCCTGAGGTCCCTTCCAACCCTGATAGTCTATGATTCTATGAATTGATTTATTTTCTAATTCTATGGTGAAGATGAGAAAGTAAGGAATATTTCAGTAATAACATGCTGACACATTTTTGTATTTTTATGTCTGAATTGTAAGCAAGTAGTTTTTAAGTGAGGTAAAACGTGGGGTATACAAGACAAATCAGACTCCTCAAAGGGGTACAGTAGTCTGGAAAGACTGAGAGCCACTGCTGTAAGGGACACTCCTCAGCCTAGGATGTGACAAACTAAACTGCTGTCTAGTTAATGAGACAGAGAGAGAGAGACCATGTCCCTTCACATGGCAGGTTCTATTCTCCTCTCCGTTCTACTTTGGGATCGCTGCTTTGAGGTGAACAGATCTGGGCCTGGCTCAATGATACTGGTAGGGCATGTGCCCACATCCAGCAGGGAGAACACATCAGGGAAGGTGGACTGCTAATAGCAACAACTAGCCCTCTGAGAGGGGGGTGTTTGTGGTGAAGCACTAGGGTGGGACTCAGGACATTCAATGCATGGCTCCACCACAGATTCCCTGTGTGACCTGCAGCTAATCATTTAGTGGCTCTGTGCCTCAGTTTCCTCCACCTAAAATGGAGACAGTAGCACTACCTGACCTCACAGGGTGCTGTGAGCATAATAAATCCATTAATGACATTTGGGTACTACAGTGATATATAAGTACTTAGATGTGCTGCACACACATCTCCCAGTGTTTGTATACAAGTAATTTGTTTCTGTGAGCATACACCATGAGTACACACACACAGTGTTTGCACACTCATTCAGAGTTGTGGCTGTGCAAATGTACACCTTTCAAAATATATCACGGTGTAAATACCATGTTCCTGCTCTTTATTCTGTCTCATAGAAAGACTGCTCATAAGATATTCAAATGACCATCACCCAAGCTGTGCCCCTCAACATTTTAAAATCAGGTTAACTGAGGCCTTGTCTACACTACAGGGGAGATTCGATCTAAGCTACGCAATTTGAGTTACATGAATAATGTAACTCAAATCAACGTAGCTTAGATCTACTTACCGTGGGGTCCACGCTACGCAAACTCAATGGGAGACACTCTCCCGTCGACACCCACTACTCTTCTCCATCTGGTGGAGTACAGGAGTCAAAGGTTGATGTAGCGGGTCTTCACTAGACCCACTAAATTGACTGCTGATACACTGATCACCGCTTGTTGATCCCCCTCGGTAAGTGTAGACAAGCCCTGAGTGCTTGCAAAGGTGAAGGTCCCACAGCCCTGAGTAGAGCAGGCAGGTGCAGCATGGTTGGCACACAGAAGCTCAGGAATGGGAATCGGGCCACAGCCCTGACACTGAGTTGCTGGAATGACCTCAGACAAATCATTTAGCCTCTCCATGCCTCAGTTTGCCCCTCTGTGAAATGGAGATAATACTACTTAGCTGCTGCTCAAAGAATGGTGAGGCTTCTCTCACCAATATTTATACAGTGCTTTGAGGCAGCAGACGTTACAGACTAACCAGAGTAACTCATTCCACATAGTTTTGCCAGCGCACCTTGGAGCTGCTGACATGCTTGGCTTTGTGACAGCTTTTGTGGGACAACTCAGAGACATCGCGTGTGCTAGCTCACTAATCTATACACATGGCACTGCTATATGTAGATGCTATTTTTGCACAAAGCCAAGTTGTGTGTCTAAGTACATTACAATAAATAGTGACAGGTGTCAGAGTTGTAGCCGTGTTACTCTGTATCCGCAAAAAACCCTACCCCTAACCCTTAAATAAATTTGTTAGTCTCTAAGGTGCCACAAGTACTCCTGTTCTTATTACAATAAATATTCACCTAAACCTGCACCCACAGCAGCACATTGACAGTTTACTTATTTTTCTCAAAAAAGGGTCTGATTTTCTTTAAAATAAATTGTACAATTTCCACACACATTCCAAATGAGGCCCACTGATTGCAACAGAGGCAAACTTAAGCAAAATAGCTGGATAACCTCAGCCGTTCCAGATAATTTGAGAACCTGCACACACTTGTCTAGACTTCTTCCTATTCCCTCTCTCAATGTCATTTGTTTTTCAAGGTCTCATCCCCTGTGAACCCGTCCTTGACACCCTCCTTATTACCTGGTGCAGCATGGATTCATTTTAAGTTCAAAACAAGCAGTTACAATACTGAACTTTGTCAGTTCCAACAACAAACCCTTAAGTTCACACTGCTTTACCAGGCACTTAAGGGCTTCCATCCTAGTAGTGGAACCGTTTCAAATGTACCATAATGCTGAGGCAACTTCACAAAATCTGAACCAATCTGGATTAGAGACGATCCAGAGTCTGGTAACATTTCTCTGCTGAGTGCTGAACCCCCTCTAGTTGCTGATTTTTCTAATGTTCTTGATCAGATGAATCAGCAAGTAACTGGGTGGTGCTGCATTGAGAAGTTTCTGTGTAAAAATAATCACTGTCTGCTCCCTCTGTAGAGGAGCGAGAACAATGTGTAGAGTGTGGGTGCGGAGAGCCATTGAACCAGCCTGTAAACCCTGTTCATGATGGAAACCACTTCAAGTCATGGGGTGTGGCAGCACCCCCAGAACACCTAGTTCCAGCATCTATGTCACTCTGTGTATTCAGATTTACTCCTCTTGCCCATGGCTGGTAGAGCATGGGCTGGTTCCCACACTAGGGACTGCACACACTGCATGGAAATGCAGTGAGGATTGGGGTCTGTGGACTCCTGGCAGTAAAGGAAGAAGAACGATTTTATACATTTTCTGACAAGTTCAATATGTAAATGTGGCAGGTTGTTAGTCTCCTAAAAACATGAGTATTTCTCGTCATTGAGGAATGCAGAAATCGCCAGCCTCCATCAGACCTGAGACTCATATAGCCCAATATCCTATCTCTGACAGGGCCTGCACCAGAAGCTGCAGATGAAGGTGTAAGAACCCCACCACAGCAGATGTGTACTAATCTGCCCCCGACCTTACAGCTCATCCTGATCTCTAATCATTAGAGACAGTCTGATGCGTGAGGTTTGACATCCCTTCTGCAGGATTTTTACCATTAATTAGAAGTCTGCATATTCTTGATATCCATACAAATGACCAGTCCCTTTTGAATCTTAAATTCTTGGCCTCAATGACTTCTTAGGGCAACGAGTTCCACATTTGATCATGGTGTGTGAAAGGTTTTGGTTTTCCCACCATTCCATTCCATTGAATGTCCCCTAGTACTTGTGCTATGAGACAGGGAAAACAGAAGTTCCTGATCTCCCTTCTTTAGACAACTCACCATTCTACATACTTTTTATCATGTCCCTTCTTACTCATCTCCTTTCTAGCATAGCGGTCACAGTCTTTTCAATTGCTCTTTGTACCAGATTTTTTTCAGGCCCTTGATAGTTCTTGTTGCCATTCTCTGAACCCACTCTAGCTCTGCACTATCCCTTCTGAAATGGGGTGGCCAGTTCTACGCACAGTCTTCCAGCTGAGGACACACCGCTTAAATAAAGGCATTAAAATAGTCTCCATATTATTCAGCATCCCACTCTTCATGCATCCTAACATCTTGTTTGATTTTTGGCAATAGTTGCACATTGAGCAGAAGTCTTCACTGAGCTATCCATAATGATGCCCAAGTCTCTTTCTCTGCAGTGCCCTGCCTCAGTTTCGCCTTCTGCTCAAGTCCCCTTAAGAACTCCACATTACAGTCCCATGATAATTAAAACTCTTCCCCTCTGGGATCCATTTTATGTAGTCCTTACATACACTAGCCTTTCAGGCCCTAACCCCAGGTCAATGTTTCCTGAGGCGTGTCATGTATAGCACTCCCAACCTCACCAAGCTGGAGTCTCAGGCTCCCCCTCAAGCTCCTTTCTGCAGTGACTATCCCAGGACTCTTGTCCTTTCCTCCCTCATCTCCCAAGGCCTGACCTGAGTTAATCACATGACTGTAGCCATCTGAGGAAGTGAGCTGATCTTCTCACAGGTTAGACTGAGGCCCTATTTCCCTTAAAGGAGCCAGCCACCCTCTGACAAGTTGAGACAGTTTATTTACAACCATGAGAGTGGCAGGAGTAATTTTTTCCCTCCAATTTCCATTACTTTGCCTTTTTCAACATTAACATTCATTTGCCATTGTGTTGCCCACTCACCTAGGTTGTTTAGGTCTCTGAAGTTCCTCACAGACGTCTTTTATCCTAAGTTAACTTTGAGTCATCTGTAGATTTTGCTACCTCCCTGCTCCCCCCTTTCCCAGATCTCGAGTATATTAAATAACCCTGGAGTAAGTGACCTGCCCCCATGGGCACACAGGAAGTCTGCGGCAGAGCGGGACTTGAACCCACAGTTCCCAAGTCACAGGCTAGTGTTCTGGACCATCCACCTCCCCTTACTTTCAACTGATTGAAGCCACAACTGCCTCCAGTTAAGACAGCCTTTCCCTGCAGCCTCTGAAGATCCTATTGAGATCCAGGAAGATCCTATTGGGATCCACTGCTAAGGGACCCACACACACACTCACGTAAGAGGAGGTCCACAGGGCCTGGAGGCCAAATAATGCCAGAGGACAACTAATGAAAGAACAGGGACGGGAGTAGCGTCAAAGGGTCAAAGGAAGGGAACTTGATGAGGACACTGAGCAGAGAACCCCAGACAGCGCCCGCTGCTCCTTGAAGGTGTCAAGGGAGCCAGTGGACGCTGCCCAGAGGAACTGTGCCTGGATACGTGAATGGACGGAGGATCTGAAAAAGGCCTCACAGTCACAGGAGACCACGTCGGCTGCAGGCTCTGGAGATAGCAGTGAGGTACAGATGACTATCATCTCCCAGGCTGTCTTTGGGGAAGACAGCCACCTCCATTGAAACTGAATATAATGGGTGGGGTCAGGGGAACAGGGGAGTAGCAGGGACACTGAGGAGATGGCAGAGAACAACAACTAGAGGGGTAGGAGATTATTAGACAGCAGAGAGAGACAATGTGAGGGAGCAATTTCAGTGGCAGCAAGACCAAGCATAGAGTTTGAGTCACTGTATGAGTAAAACACTCACTTTCAAATACTCTCCACAGAGTACAGTGGTGCTGTCTGGGAGAGCAGAATTTAGCACATTTTTCAAAGCTTACAAACAAACCAAAGACCTTTAATTTCAAAAAGTATAAAGTGGGACATAAGGTCTGCAATTCTGTGCCAGTTGCTAGGTTTATTTTTTTCTTCAACCAACTTCTAATTTTACAGTACTGTGAAAACATTTTAAAAAATCAATTTTTCCATTATTTTCACCCTGAGTCTGTTAAGTAAAAGCGAGGTCTTAGTTGTGAGACAGCGCTCAGTTTTGCAACATCCCAGTCATCATGCAATCTTTTACCCACTTATTACAAGAGTTGACAGACTTCAAAAAAATTCTTCCAAATATTGATGCTTCAGGTACATCAGTTCTTCCATAACTACATAAGAAGACGAGAATGATCATACTGGTCCGACCAATAGTCCTCTAGTCCAGTATCCTGTCTTCTGACAGTGGCCGGTGCCAGATACTTCAGAAGGCATGAACAGAACAGGGCAATTTATTGAGAGATCCATCCACCCCTCGCTTCTAGCAGTCAGTGATTTGGGGCAGTCAGAGGTTTAGGGACACCCAGAGCATGGGGATGCATCCCCGACCATCTTGGCAAATAGCCACTGATGGACCTATCCTCCATGAATAGAGCTAATTCTTTTTTGAACCCAGTTATATTTTCAGCCTTCATAACATCCCTTGGCAATGAGTTCCACAGGTTGACTGGGCATTGTATGAAGAAGTACTTTCTTGCGTTTGTGTTAAACCTGCAGTCTGATAATTTAATTGGGTGACCCCTGGTTCGTGTGTTATGTGAAGGGGTAGATAACACTTCCTTATTCACTGTCTCCACACCAGTCATGATTTTATAGACCTCTGTCATATCCCCCTTTAGTCGTCTCTTTTCCAAGCTGAACTGTCCCAGTCTTTTTATTTTCTTCTCATTCGGAAGCTGTTCCATGCCTCTCATCACTTTTGTTTCCTTCTTTGAACTTTTTCCAATTCTAATATATCTTTTGGAGCCAGGGTGACCAGAAATGCACCCAGTATTCAAGGTGTGGATTTACATAATAGCATTATTATATTTTCTGTCTTTTATTATCTATCCCTTTCCCAATGGTTCCTAACATTGTTAGCTTTTTTGACTGCCGTTGCACATTGTACAGATGTTTTCAGAGAACTATCCACAGTGACTCCAAGATCTCTTTCTTGAGTGATAACAGCTAATTTAGATCCCATCATTTTGTAGGTATAGTTGGGATTATGTTTTCCAATGTGCATTTCTTTGCATTTATCAACATTGGGCAACAAAATGGCAGATGAAATTCAATCACCTAGTTTAGTGAGATCCTTTTGTAACTCCTCGCTGTCAGCTTCAAACTTAACTATCTTAAGTAATTTAGTACTGTCTGTAAACTTTGCCACCTCATTGTTTAACTAAAGAGTCCCATATTCCTAATGTCCACAATAGTATTTCTGCTAAATCTTCTTTATTCCAAGCAGCTGCCAGATTAGATCAGGTATCTGTGTTATATGTGTACTTCCTTTTACATCACGTAGACCTTAAATTGGTATATGCAGACGGTAAGAAACTGAGCTCAAAGGGATAGTTTATCTTGTAATGCTATCTGTTTGAATCCTGCCAATGAATCTCTATAATTGCTAACAGAGCTGGCTTTGCTGGATGGTATTCAATTGCACACGAGAACTTCCCAACTAAACCCACTAGCTAAACCCACTAACTCAGGGCAATTGAGGTAGTGGGTTTTGTGGACCCTGAACTGAGATCACCAAATTCCTCCCCCATAGGCACCACACAGTGCAAATCCAGCCGGTGGATGGGAACGAGTTCACACCCCCATCTCATGGGCCTGGGTCTCTACTATCTCATTAGTAGAGTTCTGTGAAACCCAGGAAGCAGCGAAGGAAACCAGTCCTTGCACAGGCTCAGTTGTCATCAGTTCTACTCTCCCAGCTGGTGGAAGAGAAGAATAAAGTTACCAGGCACCCGGGAGAAGTACGTTGCTGTAATTGACTTCTGGGCTGGTTCATATCAGCATCAACTCCAAAAAGAGGGGGGCAGATCTCCACTTTGTGGGATTTCCAATCCCTCTTTTGGTACATACGGTTCTGCGCTCCAGGATTAACCACTTCCTGAGCTAGCTGCTGAGATGATCCTTCCTTTACTCGAGTGGAAATCATTGGAGCTGTGTCAGCACTTTCATCATTGAGGTTGGAATGGGGCTGTAAATAAAGCAGCATCCATTCTAGGCTGGAGCATAGCACGTAAGGGAGGCTCTGTGGTCACTGCAACGTACGTTGCACTAAAGGGCTGCAGCTAACGGACAAATGCAAGAAACTTGCACAATGTGGTGCTGTGTGAATTGCTAAGAGCTGTGGTAGCTGCACCCTGAGCAGGACTGCGTCCCTGCGCAGTGCCCTGACCTGGGTCCTCCCAGAAACAGAGAGACCTGCAGCCGCGCTCTTCATGGGCTGCAAAGGGCAGCCCAAGGCAACTGTGAGTGCACTGGAGTGAGCTGTGAGCTTGGGGAAAGATCAGCAACACGCTCTTGGGACTGGCTGCCCATTGGCACTTCCAGCCTGTGGCCAAGTTCTTTACAGGTCAGGTCCCTTGGATTGGAGGAGGGGCTGTGGCCCGGGGTTCTCGGGGTCTTAGGGGCAGCTGGGGAA
Source organism: Dermatemys mawii (assembly GCA_007922305.1). Classification (NCBI taxonomy): domain Eukaryota; kingdom Metazoa; phylum Chordata; order Testudines; family Dermatemydidae; genus Dermatemys; species Dermatemys mawii. The sequence goes on from ML677401.1 coordinate 15,933,275, forward strand.
GGAACATATTAGAAGGCTCCTCTACCCCATAACTAGAGTCCATCTGTACTCAGCGGTAATAGACACACACTGCTCAGTCCATGTGCCCGGGGGTCAGAGCTGACACGGGCGTGCTCGCTGCTAAGGAACAGTGAGGGTGGCTGAGGAACCAGCATACAACATCCCAGGACAAGGCTAACACCTGCTCCTGCTGTCATGTGACCCAGCTCAGGTCACAGATGTGAAGAGGAAGAATGTCCGGCCGTGTTTGGGTGACCCAGCATCGGCAGGGAGGAGCTGAAGCCAGGGCAGAATAGCAGGGCCGTTCCTGTGAGACAGGGACGGTGAAATCCTCCAGTGCTCAGTCTACTGTGGCTCCAGGTCCAATTATATCTTTTCTAGTCTGTGTGATTGACTGTGCTGTGCAATTCCAGTAGCAGCGGGGACCAGCACGGACCAGTCTGACAGCAAGGCCGGGACTCTGCACACAGCTGCAAAGAGCAAATGCTCTGTTTTATAGTTGTGCATTTCTGGTAGGACTCCTGGAGGTCGCTGAGTTACTGCTGCTCGTCACGCGTGCTAAAGAGAACTCAGACGTTAATGGCAAGGCTGCCATTGGTTTCAGTGGCTAGGGGACCTGGCTGTACGTGGCAGAAGCCGAGAACAGCAGTGTCACTGCAGCAGAGCCCATTAGGAGCTGAGGAAAGTCTTAGAAATTTGGTGGCAATTTACACACAGCCAGATTTCACGGCAGGGTCTGACCCTGGGGAATGATTCCAACTGTCCTTTAATACAACCACCGACCCTTAGGAGGTGGCTAAGCACACGTATCTCACAGGCCCCTGGAGTAACCGTGTTCCTAGTGAGGGCAGCACTGTTATGTCAAATGGTGGCTGCACATCCCTCCCCCCACCCCGGGGCAGGTACAGCCCAGGGCTAAAGAGAGGATCTGAAATCTGCTCTGGGAATTATTGTGGGGACATTCTCTGGCCTGTGTTATCCAGGTCTGACTCGATGATCCCGACGGTCCCTCGGGATCGGTGAATCTCCACTTCCACCCCGTCAGTGGCGTTACTCCGGATTTACGCTGCGTGAGAGGGCAGTTGAGCTAAAGTGGCTTTTCAGTGTCAGTTAAACAAAACCTCAAGGGTGTAAAGATTGAAAGAGGCAAATAACCGTTTAATGGACGTGAGGGAAAACGGCCTAGGCAGAGAAGGATTAGGTGGATGTTGGGGTGTAGGGGGGTGCGAGGCGGGCTGGAGACGGGGGCCGGAGACAGCGGCCGGCTGCGGGCGGGGCGGCCAGGGCAGGGGATGCGGAGCCGGCTGCAGTGTGGGGGGCAGGATTAGCTGGGGGGGGAGGGCTGA
>ML677401.1:15939620-15977947 GCA_007922305.1 Dermatemys mawii
GGCGAGCTGGCCCGGGAGAGGCGCGGGGAGGGGACCGGCTGTTGCCCTTGGGGACTGGCGAGCTGGCATCCCTTGCGCACTCCCTGGCAGTGTGAAATGGAGACACGCGCCCAAGGGCACCTCCTTGCGAGGCACGGCCCGTCTCCATCCCACGCCCCTGCTCCCATAGGCTGGTGCTGCAGTCCTGGGCCTGGCACGTCACCTCGTCAGATGTCTGGCTCAGCCTGGCCCCTTGCCAGCCCCGGGCGTGCGCTCAGGATGCTGCTTGTGCTGAAATGTGGCCGGGCGCGTTTAAAGGACTCTGCTTTCTCCGGGCCTGGGGAGGGTGCTTGGGCCCTGTGGCCGGCCTGGGCCAGATCCCTGCGGTGTGTTGCTAGAACCAGAGTCCGATGCTGATCCAAACAAAACCGACTGATGTCTCCCACTCACTTCAGCGGGGTTAACTAGGCTCTAGCTGCTGGATTGCTCTCTCTGTGCACTGGCGGTGCCCGGCCCTGGCACCCAACTGCCTTGTACCCCAGGAGTTACTTATATCTGTGGTAGGGAGAGGGCAGATGCTGCCACCCAGAATTCCCCCTCACTCCAACCAGCGACCATGGGTAATGCCCACAGCTGGGTGACCAGATATCCCTATAACATTGGGACAGACCTGATTTTTGGGTCATTTCCTTATCTAGGCTCCTATGACCCCCCATCCCGATTTTTCACACTTGCTGTGTGGGCACCACCAACTACGCCAGGTGTAAAGGGGTGGAGAATCAGGCAGGATGGGTGTAGTGCCTGGATTTGTGTCAGGAGGACACCAGGCCAGTGTTGTGGGTAACTTTATGCATGAGATGAAGCTATTTCTTTTCCCTGAGAGAGAGGGGGCAAGAATCAAGGGCAGAGCCTGGCATCTAATGGCCAAGGTTTAATTATTATCTTCTGTGCTAGAATACTTTAAGATAGAGCTTCCACTGTATGTCTCTCATTTTGTTACATTAAAAAAATCTTCACAACCTGAACCTGTTAAACATTATTAGTTTGGGTATGTAAATATTTTTGCCATTTTTGACCATTTTTCACCCTTAATAATCACAATACAATTAGTGATACATAGCATTTCTCCTATCAGGATCTTTATTAATATTTACTAATTAAGCCTCCCAATAAACATCTGTGAAATAAGGAAGTTCATTGACCCCATTTTATGGATGGGTAAACTGAGGCACAGAAATGTGTATTGATTTGCTCAAGGTCAGACAGCAGGTCATTGATGAAGCTGGGAATGAAGCTCAGGTCTGTCTCCTTAACTAGCCCCTAGACAGCCCTGGGTTTCCGTATGAACCAAGTTTACAACTGGAAAAAAGAGAAGGCCCCGATTTTTCAGTGTTTCTTCAGGTGAAGCACCATAGACTTCCAGCAGCAAAGTCATTGAAGGCTAACAATCACTGCTACACTTACACACAATTTGTCTTCTGGGCCTTGTCTACATTGGGGGTTAAGTCGACCTAAGTTACTCAGCTCTACTATGTGAATAACGTAGCAGGAGTCAACGTAGCTTAGCTTGACTTGCATCCCACTGGGTTGATGGGAGAGCGATCTGTGATTTAGTGGGTCTTCACTAGATCCCCTAAATCGATCCGGGGTGCATCGATCATCACAGCGTGGATCCCAAGTGTAAACATGCCCCCAGTCTGTTCTGTATAAGGACTTGTCTACATTAGGGATTTTCGCATGAGAATAGCTGCCTTGGTGTAACTGAACTTGTGCAACCCCCTACTGCACAGACACTGCACAAATAGGATTTCCCCTAATCTGAAACTGGGATAATTGCATTGGTGTAAGCACTGCCCAACTATCACTGACCTGGTAGAACATCTGCAGGTTTTACTAGCTATGATTGCATATGACACACACATTGGTGGCGTGGCAAATATTGATGGGGTCAGGTCGGTGGTACAGACTGATCTGGACTGCTTGGTAAAGTGGCTCATTTGAACAACATGTGTTTTAATGTAGCCAAATCCACATAGGAACAACAAATGTAGGTCAGAGCAAGTATCCTGGAATGGAGTGACACCAACAAGGACGTAGAGGTCACAACAGATAGTCAGTGAACATGAGTCCTGTACATAAGAGGGTTAATGCTATCCTGGGTGTATAAGCAGGAGTAGGGACCAGCTATTACCTCTGTAACAGCACTGGCAAAATCATTACTGGAATAATGTATCCAGTTTTGGTGTCCACACTTCAAAAACCATGTTGAAAAATAGTAAGAGCTACAAAAATGATTCAAGTTCTAGAAAACCTACCTTATATGTGAGATGTAAGAAGCTCAATCTATTTAATTTATCCAAGTGTAGGTTAAGAGGTGACTTGATCACAGTCTACAGCTATCTACCCGGGAAAAAGATTTGATGGTAGAAGGCTCTTTCATCTAGAAGAAAAAGGTCTAACAAGATGCAGTGGTTAGAAACTCCATCACCTGATGTCTTTAAATCAAGACTGGGTGTGTTTCTGTTAGACATGCTCAGCCAGAAGTTATGGGCTTGCTGCGCAAGTTAGAGTGAGGTCTGCTGGCCTGTGTAATGCAGGAAGTCAGACACGGTGATGATTATGGTACCGTCTGGCCTGAACATCTTTGCATCTACCCTGGGGCTTTGCAGTGGTGCTGCACATCTGCAGTAAGGTGCAGCCAGTGCAAACGTTCTTAGTAGTGGACCCTGGTTTGCCAAGTCCATTTTGTGCTACTTGAGCAGAACAAAGTGACAAACTGGCTCATAAGAACCTCCACCCCCTGGCTGTGGGAGCTCTCTGCTAGTCTTGCTCTGGTGGTGCAGGAGGTGGGCTGTCACCAGAATCTCCCCGTGCCTGGTATAGGGGGAAGGTGTGTCAGGTTGTGCTGGGACAGGCAGTGGGTAGCAGAACGGAGCTCCATGGGTTCAGGCCTTCACTGGCATCCCACCACTCAGGGACCTGTGGCATCAATTACAAGTGCTTCTCAGCAGCTTTGATTTACATCAGGGCTGGGTGGTATGTATTTGGAAAGCCACCACCAGCCTCCTGACACAGAAGCTTGGACTCAGCTGAAAAAAAAAAATCTAACCCTTATATAAGCAAACACTAAGATGTTAATTAGGCAGAGAATGCATCTTCCATCCACATTTTCATGGCTGCAAAGGCTTCTTCAGAGTAATCCTGGACCCCTCTGGGTACTTAGGGGCTTTTAAAAAAAAGCCCTGGTAAATATGTACCTATGTCTAGATATAGCAAAATCTTAGCTACGTGGATGTATGTTTTTGTAGCTAAATACGCAGTGATCCTAATAGAGCAGAGGAGGCCTTCCATTGATATGGGTTTATCTAGTCTGTTTAATCCCCTCCCTGTCCTTAAGTTTTTAGGGCAGGGATTAAAATATGCTACATCAATAAGCCTTCTTTAAATTTGAATGAGTTAAAGGGTGCTGCATTTTTACTTATATACAGAATCAGGGAAAAACATCTTTAACTTTTGAGTTCTACTCAAGCCTTTTCAATATGTCACAGAGTCTTCACTGCATTAAGTTCCTATATTACTTTGTCTTTTCAGGGATGTGAGTACTGATACTTACATTTCTCCAGGTATAAGTACTTTCAGATTCTCTTGTGCAGAAATGCATTTGCCTGAATTACTTTTGGTTTTAATTGAGCTAGCATGTGCAGAGGGAATAGTTTCTTCATTTGGACTAATTCACTGAAAGTTGAGAAACTGACGAGGAATTGAAAAAACAGGAAATCTTCTTTTCCTCATCTCATCTTTGACTAAAGACAGGTGGAAGAGTACTAGATCTACTAGCTCAAACCTTGAAGCATGTGGGGCCAGATTGTCATAGGGATTTAGGCACCTAAGGATACAGACAAGTGCCTAGTGTATTTTCAGGAACACCTGTGGTTAGGTGCCTAACTCCCATTGATTTCCACTGGCATTGATTCCAATGGGAGTTAGGTATTGTGACAAAGCTCCAAGTTTGTACTTGTGGGTCCTGCGCTTCCTGGCAGATTTAAGGGCCTCAGAAACTCATCTAGGCCCCAGAGTGACCTCCCTTTCTCAGTATAATTGGCAAGAGTCACCACTTAGTGAGTTACCTTCATCACAGGCCAGTATGGAAGATGGAAAAAATGGGGGAGCCCGGGCCCACCCTCTACTCCAGGCTCCAGCCCAGGGACCCTAATAGTATCAGCTAAGATGGCTGACCTTTTATTCACAAAACACAATACAATTCCCTGGGCTACTTCCCCACAGCAGTCCCCGCTTCTTCAAACTCCACTTCACCCTTACCTCAGGGCCTCCTTCCTTGCGTATGATATGTTGTCCACCACTCAGTCTCACCAACAGCACAACTTCCTCCCACAGCTCCTGACACCCACACCCCACCTGACTAACTGGGAGGCTTTTAACTGGTTTCAGTCAGTCCCTGATTGGCTTCAGGTGTCTCAATCAGGCTAGCTGTTTCTACTCCTTTCTAGAAGGTTCTTAATTGGCCCCAGGTGTCTTGATTGGCCTGGAGTAGCCTTTGTTTGGCTATCCAGGGAACAGGGACCTGCACACCCTGAGACTAATATACCTGCCTTCCAGCACTCTCCTATATCCTTCTGGTCTGACTCTGTCACAGTATCTAATCTGCTTATGTGCTTTTGAAAATCCCAGTAGGCACCTGTGTGCATCTTTAGGCATCTAAATACCATTGACAGTGTGGCCCATAGTGTCAGAAACAGTCAGTTCTCTAGCTACGGTGACTATTTCCTTTGTTTAATAAATCCATTAGTTTTAAATGCAAAACATTTTTGATACTTTTTTTTTCTCGTATATTGAAGACATTTGAGGTAATTTTTTTAACTAATAAAAATAACAATGAGTCCTGTGGTACCTTAAAGACTAACTAAAGTATTAGAGCATAAGCTTTCATGGGCTAATACCCACTCCGACAAAGTCGGTATTAGCCCTCGAAAGCTTATGCTCTAATACTTTAGTTAGTCTTTAAGGTACCACAGGACTCTTAGTCCAGAATTGCAGAAGTAACAAACACGGCTACCCCTCTGATTTTTGACAAAAATAAAAATGCTGTTTTTCTACATTTTTAATTGAATTCCAATTTCCAGGGCAGCTTGACACAAATCCCAATTGAACAGTTATCATCTAGGAAATCAGAAACGTGTCATTCACCAATTTCTAACCAAAAAAATGGTAAAAAATTAAGAATCTGAGAAAAGAATATGAAGAGACATAATTTTTTTAGCTCTCAATGTATAGATTTAATTCATCCTCTTGGCTAGCAAAAGGCAGTACAAAATGTTGTGTAAAGGCTCTATTTTTTTGGAAATCCACACATTTTAATGACTACCAGCCAATGAGAATGAGCCTTTCTTTAGGACTAGAACTAAAACATACAAATGCAAACCAAGATTAAAATCAGTTACTTCAGCGAAGGATTTTCTGCTTCTTGATTTAAATCATTATTGAAATCAGTGATTTAAAATCACTTTGATTTTAAATCTGTCCACCCTGGTGAGAAGTACTGAGTAAGTGGAGCTGCTGGGATCCCTGCTTTTCTCTCCCAGCAGTCTTGGAAGAGGGAAGGCAGGAAGAGAAAGCAGTCCTCTTCCCCATCGCCCTTCCTCCTCCAGGTGACAGCGAGCAAAGGAGGGAGACAGAATAATTGCAGCCTGCCATTGCTTTAACATAGGCCTGGTTCAAGAACAACTGAGCCTTGCTGGAAAGCTCCTTGTTAGCAGGACCCTAAATTCAGCGTGGTGGTGTACGACCCCCACTCCTCTGCCGACCCCGCTCCCCTGCCCCATCCTGCCAGGGAGCTCAGCCGGGATTGGACACTAACAGTGCAGGCCTCTGAGATGAAGCAGTAATTTCAGAGCAAGGGGGTGTGTGTGGAGAGAGATCAGATTATAGCCAGGCGAGGGGCTGTGATGTGCCCTCTGCAGACCCCTGGATCCCCAGGAGCTCACACTCACCACAGAGCTCAGACCCCATGCAGCTCTCACTCCATGCCTGGGGCTCAACCCATTCGCCCTTTCCCGGGAGGCTCCCGACTGCGGGTACAGCTCTCCACGCTCCAGTGACACGGGAGAGCTGGGTTCCTGGAGGCGCAGTTCATCCCACGTGCAGGGAGAGACACAAGTAGAGACTGGAGCGCACCCCGTGAGAGCCTGGGGGGCCCAAGAAGGGAGGTGGGACGGGGGCTCCAGAGGGTCTGGGGGCAGGGTGTACGGGCCCTGGAGGAGGAAAGTAATGAGGGGACAGAGACTACAGGGGGAGTGAAGAGGAGAGGGGAGATAGAGACTAATCACCCTGTTTCTCCTCAACCCTCCCCCCATCCCCCGAGGCACCTAGGTGTCACCTCTCCCCACTGACAGCCCCAGAGATGGGAGGAGAGACAGTCTCCAGCCCGCAGAGTGGGAGGGGTCACGTGGGGAGCTGGGACTAGGACAGGACAGGCAAGAGTCAGTCAGGGAGCCCTGTGTGGCAAAGTGTAAATAACAAGGTAAGTAAAGAACATTGGGAGCCTGCCCCGACCTGCACCCTGCACAATACCTGGCTCTGGAGTCGATACAGCACCACAAAGCCTGCCCTTGGGGCGTGGGGGGGCCTTCAGGCCTTCGCAGCTGGGACTTTGGCAGCCCAGTCTGAACCAGCTCGGCGTGTTTGTGTCACGATGCTGATGTGGCCAAGCCCTGCCAGTGCAATGTATGGTGCAAAGTCACCCTTGCCGAGTCAGGTCATCACCCTGCAATTTCTCTGGGCTCACTGCAGCTCCCATTCCATGAAATCCCCTTTGCTGCTCTTGAACACAGCTCCAGAGCAGTTCTCCCAGCCACACCACGGAGTTTACAACTAGCTGCAGTTAACTGCAGGGGTGCGTAGGCACAAAGATCTCAAGCAGGCACAGGGGATTTGCAATGGGAACGATGGCCCATTGCTCTAGTATCTACTGCCCAGACTGTGTCTCTGGAGCGCTCCGCACTTCACAGCGTTGTGCCCTGGTTTCCTGGCCAGGCTCTGGCCTGCTGCTCAGACCCCCAGACTGTTGTGTCTCCCGCACGCTGTGCTCCAAAGCAGGTTTTACTGGACTAGTCACTCTTCATTCACAATATGAGCAGCACCAAGCTAGTGCTGCATGTTTCACACGACAGTCCCTCGTGCAGGGAAAGGCAGCAGCCGGTGAGCAGAGGGGAACAGCAGATTTAGTGGTGGGAAGCAGATGGAACAGAGGATGGGGATGGGGGCAGAGCAGGTACCATGGAGAGCTGAGTGTACCTGAGGAGCAGAGCGGATACAATAGGGGTGAGGAGTGGAGAAGAGCAGGTGTATCAGGGAGGGGCAGAGCAGGCACAACAGAGTGGTGGGAGAGGAAATCGACTGGGAGACACCAGCCCCTTTCCCCAGTACTGCAAGTCACATGGGAATGCACCCTAACCTTCTTCCCTCCTTTGCTACTTCCCGGAGGAGCGTGGCTGGCTCTCCCTGGGACATGTGGAGAGAGGGGGGCGAGATGCCATTCCAGAGAGCGCTCTGTTTAATGTAACAACCGCTCCTGGCTCTGGCTGTGTGGGGCAGACACATCACACCCCGGGGGGAGTGCAGGGTAGAGGCGGAAAGCAGCTCTCCCACAGGGCAGGGCAGGATGAACAGCACTGGAAGTAGTGAGTGCAAATCAGGAGAGAAAACCCCAATCATCTTCCCTTCCTGTGCAATCTTCCCCATGGCCTGGGCTGAAATCCATCTGCTCTGCACTTTGGCAGTTGTGCAGTGATGTACATAGAGTTAAAATTCTTCTACACAAAACGCTTAGACTCTGAGGCCGGAGAGTTTATTACCCCCATTATCATTATCTCTGCTTCCATAGATGCAGATTTTATGAATGGTCATAAAATGTTCTTGGATTGTTTAAAAAAATCTAGACAGCATTAGTAGTGCTGCTGACCGCAGTGCCACTGTATTTCCACTGTCTGAGCACACCAGGCATTCCTCTCCTTTCTCCTAAATGTATTGCCCTCCGTTTCCTGCAGTAATCTTCTCACCTGACCGTCGGTGGCAGAACAGACCTGAGCAATGAAGGAACCTTTGATCTGTCTGAAAACCCCAAAGCTCAGATGCTTTTTGGAAGCAGGCAAACCTGAGTTTGTAAAGCTGGTTAGCACAAACGTTCATGAGAAGAGGCTTTCTTGCAAGATTTCCAGTATTTCCTCCTCCTGACCAAAGTGTAAAGGCCCTTGCAACAGCACTGTTATGGAATGTTCTCATTTCTGGCCCACCTGTTTCCAGACAGACCCCAGAAGTGCAGGGGCAGCAGCAAGATAAAATAAAATGTCTGTCTGTCTCTATCTATCCACACACACATTAAAAGTTAACCCGTATTTTTGGTTTTATTCTGGTTTTAGGAGAAAATTTAGATCAGATTTTGTTTTATATGAAATTAGTTCACTCTTGGAAAGGCCCCGGGTTCTTATCTCCTGCTTTTGTGCAGTTTTCCTTTTTAAATACCCTTTTCGGTGACTTCCTAGGCTTCGATCTGTATTGCCAGCCATTTGGGGCATTACATGTCAGAGAGCTGCACACTTTTTTTTAGTCACCTGGCTACCACTGACATTAAAGCCCAGGGAATGTGTTGAAAATGTAGGATTTAACTTTGTTCAGTGCACTGGATTTACATTTAAACAGTAAAGTATTTCAGATGGCTGATTTAAAACTATGTTACTTGACGAATTAATTTAATTTTTTTTCTAAATGTTTAAGAAAATGCAGAGATTAAGAAGCAATAAATCAATGAGAACAGAGATTTTTGTAAAATGGCCCATTGCTCTTCCGTTTGCTTAAAAAATAGTTTAAAACAGATAGATGTTGCTTCAGCTGTTTATCTCACCGTGTTGGGTGGTGGGGGGAAAGATGAGCCTACTTTGGACTTTATTTTATTGTTAAAATACTAGGAGTCAGCATGACTATAAAAGTGCAGAGCAAATAAAGGAGAGGTGCTTTCTTGTGTTTCAGAGCTAAAGGGGAAAGAGCTGTTGGTGCTGTTCGTGGATTGCAATGATGCTGGCTACCAGGATATCCCGACCTCTGTCACTTTTCTCTGTGAAAACGCTGAATTCCAGGGACGTTGGAAATGGTCTCAGGTAAGGACCTATGGGGACTTGCGGGAGAGGGTGAGGGCTGGAGTGACACCCATCAAGGCTCCAAATTTTGCGTCCTCATATCAGTGGGACTAATTATTTGCGTGAGTAGGAACCACTTGGGTCTGTAAGAGTTTGCAGCTGAGGAACTGGGACTATGTATTTCTGTGGCTCCATTAAGCAGGTTCTGAATCAAATAAAACAACAGAAATGTAGAAGGGAGGGAGGAGGTTGTTTATGAAGATGACCTGACAAAGTAACGAAGTTCCTTCTCTCTAACAGAGTCGCCCAGAGATGGGGGGGGGGCAAGTGGGGCAATTTGCCTTGGGTCCCACAGGGGCCCCCACGAGAATACATGTTACTATAGTATTGCAACTTTTTTTTATGGAAGGGGCTCCCAAAATTGCTTTGCCCCAGGCCCCCTGAATCCTCTGGGTGGCACTGCTTTCTTAAACGCAAGCAGAAGATTAACCATGTAGGTCTATAATCCCAGCTCAGACAAAACACCCTCTTCGTTCAGACCCAGAGTCTGATTTGAGTATGGCTGGTCAAAATTAGGACTTGTTCTAGAATAAATGAGTCCAGAATCAGACCCGCAGTGAGAGCTGTGCTTGAGCTAAGACTGCAGGGTTTGATATGAAATGCAGAAATTTGAATGGAGGAATCCAATTGTAAAATTAGGTTGGAGTCTAAACTTCTGTCTCCCACAAATGCCGTCTAAAAATGTTATTGATTTACAAATAAAAACAGGTGTTGGATAATGAAGTCAGATGTTTCTAGACTGGCAGAATTTCATTTTAAATTACAGTGTAAAAAATGGCTGCCTTTGTTCACTTTCAGGGCCAATTCTTGCTAACATTTCTGACGCAGGCAGAGCGCTCATTGCTGTGAGTAGGCCTTTCGGGTCAACGGGACAATGTTTAGCAGCAAGTGTTTGCAGGATCGGGCCCTACGTTAGTTTCTGTCCTGCGAAAGGACTTAGATACTGCAGGCAGACACCTGCACCCAGGAGGAGCCCAGTGGGGCTACGTCCCCTTTGCTCACAATACAGTTCTGTTTCCCAAATGCACGGCTTGTTTCTCTGCTCTGCATGTTCTAAAGCACACGCTGCCTGCTAACCAGAGCTGCAGTGGAAGTCTCACCACTGACGTGGATGGCAGAGCTGTTGCGTTGTCAGTGCTTTAATGCAACGGGATAAGATTTTGCACAGTTGACTGATTGTGGGGAGGGATAGCTCAGTGTTTTGAGCAGTGGCCTGCTAAACCCAGGGTTGTGAGTTCAATCCTTGAGAGGGCCATTTAAGGATCTGGGGCAAAAATCTGTTGGATGATTTAACTGAGGATTTGTCCTGCTTCAACCAGCGATTGGACTATCAGGCCTGCAGAACTTGGAAAGCAGCAAGGGCCATGTTACTGCAAAAAAACCAGCTGTGGGCCGAAAAGACCCGCACTTGCCCCACCCCTAGCTGCTTCCCCCCACCCCTACTTGTCCCCCGTGGGCCGCACAGTGAGCCCGTGCGGGCCGCATGTGGCCCCCGGGCCGCATGTTGTGCAGGCCTGGACTAGATGATCTCCTGAGGTCCCTTCCAACCCTGATATTCTGTGATTCTATGACAAATTCTGCCTGAGATTTGCATATAGTTAAATTAATCAAAGCTAACAGATTTAAGATGAGAAATTAAATTCTACAACTATCAGCTGACTGTAGAGTCAGAGGTCTCTGATGTGCTCTCTAGAATTCAGTTGTTGTATAAAGGTGATTAAAACTGGTTCACACCATAAAAACACGTTAATAGGCCTAGCATCATGCTCCTTTGCTGGCATCAGTACGGATCCACAATCCCCTTCATTTCACTTGCCTACTCCACAAAACAAGACCGACAAAATTCCCAGTAATCTGCACAAGATTGCTCTGCTCTGCAAACCACACAGGGACAACAGTCACTCAGTGTGTTTTAAGTAAATAGCAAAAGAAAGATGACTCTGAAAAATATAGATGTTTCATGTTACTAAGATGAATGTTATGAAAATGTTGTGGGCTGCTAGACTGTATCAAGATGTTTAGCTAGAGAAATGAAAGCCCCAGGCCAGGCTCTCTGTTCAGTAATCTTAGACACAGCCAGTTTATGACCTGCGCCTGACCTTCGCGACAATTAAACCTCTTCACACTTGGCTTCTGCTATTTCAGGAGCAGGCAGGGCTTGTGACCATGCCGCTGAGGTAGAGAAGGAGCTGGTCTGTGGAATGGCAGGTGAACTATAGTAACCCGATTGGTCAAACATGCCAATATCAGTTCTGTCCAGTTAGGAGATGTTTCCATCTCACCCGTCTGATTTGTAGCCGCTTCCTGTCACAGCTGAAGGAGCTGAGTCTGTGTAAATCTTTGAACAGAGTGCGACAGTGTGGCACACATTGTAGCTCTGGCATCCGATGAGGATCTGCTTGCAAGTAGCTGAACCAATTTACTTGAGAGAGAGGGAGAGAGCTGCTCCGTGGGAAAAAGTGTTTGAGAGACCCAGCCAAGGGATAGCTAATGAAGTGCAGAGAGAAGCCGACATACTTGCAGGGAGCCAAGGGGAGAGAGCCAGGAGACTGTAGCAAGATGCAGCTGAGAGGCAGCAATAACAGGGAATGAAGGAAACAAAGAAACTGGCCCAGGCCTGAAGGAGAGGGGGTTGCCTGGGGAAGGAATTTGGGTTGCTCTCATGGAAGTTCGGACTGAGCCCTGGCTTTACATGATCTTTGAAGCTGAGGGAAGAGCTAGGTGAGTGCGTTGCTGCCAGTCACTCAGCGGTCCGAAGACATGCTGGTTCCGTGGGAAGCACCATATCTGCTCTTTGGAAATGCAGTGTGTCTGGAGATGAACTGTCCAGAGGGGATCATAACCTGTATGACAGACATGGCTCAAAGCCACAGGAGCTCTTAGTTAAACAGTTATTAAGAGGGGAAGTGAGAACTGGGGAAGAGCGTCTGATTGGCAGATGCCAGGGCAAGAGAAGTGTGTGTCAGGGGATGGGAAGGGCTGTAATTAAGGGTAATGAGGTAGAACTGAGTAAAGGAAAATTAAAGCTGAATATCAGAAATGTCTCCTTACCGTGAGTTTTATTGGGCTGTGGAATGATTGCCACCAAACCTGCTTTCTGTGTGCTGCCCATTTCCTGTCTGAGTATATCTCTGTGCATTAGATTAGTGACTGTTTTATAAGGCTCAGTAGTAGTGTCCTGAGCTATCGGGAATAGCATCAAGTCTTTTGAGGAAAAAATGCTTGACACAGTGGAGAAAAAATAGGTGTGGAGAGCTTTGCAGGCCAAGCCCTCTGTTCTCAGATTACATCCCATGCCAGGACAAAAGCAAAACGAGGTTTCAAGGTCGGTGGCTGGGAAAGAGATTCTGTGCCTGATTGTTCTCTTTTCTCTTGCAGGCCTGTGCAAGGATTTTGCTTTCCTTTCTTGACTCCAAGTGGCAGACGTTCTTATGCAAGTGAAATAGATCAGGTGAGTGTGACAGCACTTTAAAACAGCTGTCTCTGATGAGCTAGGATTTTTAACACAAAGATAGAAACCTTGTGACACAATTCTGCTCTCTGATCTGCACTACAGAGCCAGTGTTGGACCTCTCTAGCATATTCCACATTCTTTCCTAGTGTGTAGCATCCACTGACGGAGAAGAGCACGTGCTGTTAATGGTGGAATTGAACACCCAGACCACTGCTTTTTCTACTACATTAGGAACTCGCTTACCAGTTGGAAAGCTCCTCTCTAAGGAAGTTTATACAGTTTCATTGTGATACCTTGTATACAATAGTCCTGCCCTCTGCGTGGATGTTAGGGGCACAATTCTTTGCTGGTGGAAATTGGTTCTAGGTGTATGTGAACTGCTGTACAGGTTGCCTGGTCTCTGCTCTGCTAGAGCCCATCACCATTGGATGTTGAACCATTCTCCCGGTCCGGGATGACGTTAATCCCTGCCTCTCACAGATACTTGCGAAGAGTAATGTTTGGGGCCTTTGGGATGTGCCAGACTCTACCAACTGGCCCGCAGTTTAGAGGATGTCCCTGGGAGAGGATGCCTCATATATAGGTTTTATCCCTGCTCTGTAATTCACTTATTTCAGACACTCTCTTTCAATATGTTTTATTTATTTTGTCTCATTTTACAGATTGGCAGCAAAGCTGTACTCATTACTGGCTGTGACTCAGGATTTGGGTTCTCTTTAGCCAAACACCTGCACTCCAAAGGTTTCATTGTCTTTGCTGGCTGCCTGTTTAAGGTAGGGAAATAAGAGAGCTTGGTCCTTCATCTAACACACATGCACTGTAACACACTGCACAATTCCTATCAGTGGGTGTCACACCAGGAAATGACACAAGCATTGTTGGAGTCAATTCTGGGCCAGGTCTTTGGATCTAATCTTCCGATAAAGCCTATTTATTTAAAGCGTATTTTGACTAATATATTAGTGCACCCATCCCCCGACCCTCTGGTGACTAGATGGCACATGGTGCAAATTCACTGTTTTCCAGAGTCAAAAGTATAGCTAATCTCCAGTGTAAATCGGGGTGAATCCAGTGAAGGCAATAGCACTGATGCAAGTGAAGTCAGTTCCTAGGTATCCTAGTCAAATTCTATCCTGCTTTCCCTGTTTATTACAGTGTGGGTTTCAACGAGGTATAAGACAGGCCAGAATTCAGACCCCTGTGGCAGCGTGACGCCCTGTGGCAGGGTGACGGCCTTGGCTGGATGACAGCTAAGCCAACCAAGGAAAACACTTACTTCCACTGCATGCAACCAGCGAAGTGGGTATTAGCCCACGAAAGCTTATGCTTCAATACTTTTGTTAGTCTTTAGGGTGCCACAGGACTCTTTGTTGCTTTTGTTCTCACTAGGATGCCAAAGAGTGGTTTGCCTATTTTAAAGCCTGTGTCAGGTATAACGATGCCCACATTCTAATTATTTGCTTCAAAGAGACACAGCCAGGTACTTTTAAAATGTTTTAAATATAATTCCCTCGTTTTTGCCTTTCCATTCAATTTTAAATTGTATAATTTTTCCCGTGTTATTTATTAACTCGGGCTCCCTCTACTGGCTCCACAGCAGAAGAACACTGAGTACTGTCAGTCCATGGAAACTGTTGCTTGTTTTTAAAACAACTTGAGAGACAGAACAGTGGTCACCTTTTTCTGAGCATTTCTACTGAACCTTTGCAATAAAAGATTAACATTATGGTCTGTCAGTGTAGTCTGTGGCAGAGCTGAACATTAAAACAATGAGGAGTCCAGTGACACCATAAAAGACTAGTATGTTTATTTGGGCATAAGCTTTCATGGGTAAAATCTTTTTCAGAAGGGAGGTGAGGGTGTGGTTTTACCCACAAAAGCTTCTGCCCAAAATCTGTTAGTCTTTAAGGTGCCACCGGACTCTTTGTTGTTTTTGTGAATAAGACTGACATGGCTACTGCTCTGATACTAAAGATTAAAGAGATGTCGAATGAACATCAGCACCTGGCCCTGTCTTCTGAGTCTGAGGAATTTGCATGCTTGCGTTTTGTGACTTCTTCCTGGCATCTCTAAATGTGCTGTTTGTGTGGTGTTTGATCTTTTTGGCCTACACACTGACCTCAGCACCACCCTGTGTTTGAGCAAGCAGCCAACATCTGCACTAATCTGTCTTCTCAGTCACAATCAAACAAGCCATCCAAGAAGCCACGCACTGATCTGAAAGTGCTGCATTTTCTTATGCACCTCTGCAGAATGTTTCTGTGGGAATCGAGCACATGATGCCTTCTTGTAAGGGCAAACACTAATCACTACTAACACAGCCCACGCTGGAACAAGAGAGGCTTGCCAAGGAAAGATGGAGAAGGGAATAGACAAGACATTGGAGACGTGACTTCATGAACTCCAGAGAAATCCTACCAGGAACCAGAGCAGATGGGGCCTGGGAAAGGAGGCACCTTAAGGAGAATCCTTGGAAGAAGCGAAGTGCAGGGACTTAGGGGTCAGGGGCCACCATTCTGCCAACACAGTGAGATGTTGGGATTGGACAGATGGGAGGATCAGCTTTCTGCTTGGATGGGCTCTGAGCTAGGGGAAAGGTAAGCTGAGAGTCTCCATAGTGCGGACATACCATCAGCATGGCTATGTCAGCAGAGCCCTGTAGTGTAGACACAGCGTGCGGTGACGGAAGGGGTTGATCTGTCTGTGCAGGGACACCCCCTCCCTGTGTTGATGGAAGCACTCTTCTGTCTGCATAGCTGTGTCTGCTCTGGGTTATGTTGGAAGAGCTACATCCATCAGGGAGTTGTGGGTTTCACACTCATGACTGGTGTAGTTATGTTGATATCGCTTCCAAGTAAAGACCAAGCCTCAGTCTCAGGAAGAACGTAGGCTGTGGATAACCTGCCCGGGGAAGCCCGGTCACTTGGGCTGTTTAAAACCAGACAGTGCAAAGCACTAGAGTAGGGGTCTCCAAACTTTGAGATGAGGGCCATTTTAGATTTTTGAAGGGGCTTCGCAGGTGGTAGCGACTGTGAAAAAAATTAAATATATGCAAAAAAACCCTGCTTTTTCTCCTCCGGCCACTGCCATGGGGGCACTCACCCCTCCACCCATGGAGCCGCCAGCAGCAGCTCGCGAGGGCGGGGGGGCAGGACAGCGGTGGCTTCTCCACGTGCCTGCTCGGCTGGAGGTCTGGACAAATTGAAGCCATGGGCCGGATCCAGCCCCCGGGCTGTAGTTTGGAGACCCCTGCTCTAGAGGATGCACCACAGAAACTGGCTGGCCCCAGCATTGCGGACTAGGTCTCTACAGCTCTCTCGTCTACAAGTCGAGAGAGGAGAGGGAGGGCAATTTTATTCTCTCAGGAATGTTTTGCCAAATCAGTTGTAAAAGGTCAGACGAGAAGAGCCCTAAAGCGTTTGCCTATTAATGCTAACGAGCGAGGAACTACCACCGAGCTGGCTAGAGAGGGTACAGCAGGAAGGAGACTGGGGCTCGGCTGAGCTGCGTGACTGGCTTGTGCAGAGGAACAAGAGAATGGTTTCCTGATGACACATTGCGGAGCTGGGGCAGAGGGAGGTTCTTGTAATGAGGAGAGGACGTCTGAAGCTTTTGCAAGCCAGACTTTCGCTTTCGTCACAAGGTATCTGTGCAATGGCCAGAGCTGTCCTGTAGCTAGTGCTGTCTTGTCAGTCAAGGACCTGGCCCTGAGAAGCGATGAGCCTATGAAACTCCCGGCCACCTCTCAGGATCAGGTCCAAACCGTGCAGCTGACACAGTGTGGTGAGGGAGGAGCTACCCCGTGTGCTTGGGGACAAGAGGCAAGGGCAGAGAGAGCTTGGAATATGGTGTAAAACGTGACCAAATGAGCATCCAGGTGGATACATGAACACAGTCCACATCTCCACACGGATTGGGGGGAATGGCTCGGAGCAGACATATCAGTGAGAGAGCTGGCTGGGAAAGAGGAGTGTAAGGACAGGATGGAGTGAGAGTAAATGCAGCCAAGGGGATGTGTCCATGGGTGATCTCTGGAGCAGTGTCCTGCTGCTGGATGGCCTGGATCAGCAGGAGAGAAGGGCAGTAAAGACAGTAATGGAGTTAGGGTGTAAATTCTGAAAGGGCCCACTGAGGAATTGGGCATGTTCAGCTGAGAGGAAGGGTGCCAAGGAGAAGAGAGAGAGAGTGGGCGTGATCAGGAGCTGGCCATGTGGAGAGTGGCAGCGAGGCTGTGGAAGAGGCTCTCTGTTCTGGGAAAACTGCTGATAGAGAAAGGAGACATCCAGGTTCTTTGGTGCCAAGGCACCATCCTGAGCAGTAACAGGGCCCCAAACACCTCTGATCGGCATGTCCACCTTTGCAGTGGGAGCTGCGTGTGAGAACCCCCAGGGCAGCCAGTGGCTTATAGGAAAGGAAGGTGCAGAAATGCCCACATGTTAGGAGGGGCCGGATTAGAGGCCCCAGTGCCCTTCCACCCTGATTCTGTGATTAAGGCCGGGTCTGTGCTAAGCTTACAGCCACTCTTGCTGCCGTGTGATTCTCTGCCCGTGATGTTACCGTATCCTAGCTGAATGTGAGTTTTAAAGAGCAAATCTTAAACCCAGCTGAGTTACTTGCCCAAAGGAAGGAGAGACCCAGCCCACCTTTGCTTTCAGTGTGGGGCAGTACCCGAGCCCATATGCATGAGTTGTACGCCAGTAACATCTCACACTCTCTTTCCCTCAAAAAGGAGCAGTTCTTCAAAGTAGATTCAGGGGGAGACTCGGCAGCCAGGCCTCAATGCTCAGGGAAAGGAGATTTGTCCAGGGGGAGCAACTCCCCGCTTATGGAAAGAGCTTTCCCCATCTCCCCAGAGCTGCAGGGGCGAGCTAGTCATCCGGTACCTACCCACTGAATTCTTGTCGTTTTCTTTTAGTGTTGCCTTGTGTTTGGCCCTTTTCTTCTTCCACAAACGTCACACAAGGAAACTGATTTCTGTCCTCTGCCTAGGACCGAGGAGAAGCAGGTTCTCAAGAGCTGGACAACATGAAGAGCGAGCGAATGAGAACAATCCAGCTCAATGTCTGCAGCAGCCAAGAGATTGAGCGAGCGGTGGAGCAGCTGGGTGCCAGTTTGAAGGACCCCGAGAAAGGTGGGAGACTGTTCATGGGGTTTTGTGTCACAGATGTACACAGAGGGAGCTCTCTTGGCTTGAGCCTCCTGTGATTTTCAGGGCAGGGTTCAGAAGCTGTGTGTGTGGGGCAACAGCAGGCTGTCCCATCCAGACCCCCCAGATCCCTGTGAGACGGTCTGTCACTGAGATTTAACGCAGGCTCACATCCCTGAAGGGGTGGCTTGCCAGGAGCGTGCTGAGTGCCCCCCATGGCTCAGACCCTGCGGGAATCCCGCTGTCAACCTCCAGCTCTGCTTTGATGCCTCAGCACGAGCTGCTGCAGCAAGCAGCTGGAGCCTTTACAAGCCTCTTTCACGCTGCAGCAGAGTCCCGCAGGGTCTGCCAGGCAGAACAGGGATTTTCCCGGAGCATCCCAGTGGGGCAGCAGCGTATGGTTTGAACGGGAATTACAGTTTGAAATGAGTGTTAAGAATCAGCTGGGTGCCAGCTGCTGTCTGTTACTCACCCCCCTCTCCCGCACTCTCCCAGTTAGACAGTGACCCTCACTGGCTCTCTGCACTCTCCGAGTACAGGGCTTTGGCCCTGGGCTACACCAGCTCAGTCCAGCACATGGGGCCCACTGTGGAAGGTCCTGCAAGAGGGGAGAGCAAAGCACTTGACACCTCCCACTTTCCCTTCCGGGGCTGGGAACAGTTGGCCAGCACAGCCCCACAAGTGAGTGACCAGGGGATGTGTGTACCTCACAGCCTCCCCTGGAGCTCTGCCATGGAGGAAGAACATCCCCCATTTGGTGAAAGCTCCCGTGGGAGGATGCTGGTGCAAAATGCCTGTGGGGGTAAACTTGGGGCTATATCCACAACATGTATTAGGCACCTCATCAGAACAACCACCCTGGGTCAAACCAATAGTCCATCCGACCCAGTCTCCTGTCTTCCAACAGTGGCCGGTGCCAGGTGCTCCGGAGGGAATGAACAGAACAAGGCAAGTTATGGAGTGATCCATCCCCTGTCACCCATTCCCAGCTTCTGGCAGTCAGAGGGAATTTAGATCCCATCATTTTGTGTATGTACTGGGGATTATGTGGGAGACCAGGTGGGGGAGGGGTAATATCTTTTATTGGATCAACTTCTGTTTGAGGAGAGAGACAAGCCTTTGAGCTGACCCAGAGCTCTTTCTCAGGTCTGGGAAATGTACTCATGTGTGGCAGCTGTACACAAGAGGGAACAGATTGTTTAGCATAAGGAGTTAAGGCATATTTCAAGGGACCGTTCATGGGGAAGTAGCCTGTTAGCACCTCCCCAGTCATAGGGGGGAAAGGAAGTGGGAGGGCAGCAGCTCTGTGTGGGGAGGTGTTAGTCGGTTATAGATTGTTGTAATAAGCCATAAATCCAGTCTCTCTGTTCAAATCACAATTTTTAGTGCCTAAAAAAGCTATGGGGCTGCCCGGGCTCCTGTGTTTGTGTGTCTTGGGAAGCATGCAGAAGGTCCCCATGGTGGGCTTGTGGGGGATGAGGTTGTCGGAGTAGTTTGGGGAAGGATTTGATGCGGTCTTTACATTGCTGGGTGAATTTTGGTATGGGGTCTTCTCTGAGTTCTGTAGGGAAGGTGCTGTCTGAAGAGTTCTCAGGTGGCCTCATTAGCAAAGTCCTCATGACTGAGTACTGTGATGGTGGCCCCTCTGCCTGCTGGTTTGGTTTCTTTCTGGTGGTTGGATTTCAGGGGCTTTATAGCTACACTCCGAGCAGTGGAGCGATTGTGTGGCTGTGGTGTGTGTTAGTGTGTCACAGTCAGTGTTTCCCCTGAAGCAGTCGATGTAACGATCAAGAGTGGGTGGGGAGGTGCAGTCAGATGACTCTTTTCTTATGACTGTTGGTGGGGGCACGGTAAGTGTGGGCGTCGTGAAAGAATTCTTTGAGGCAGAATTTTTGGAGTCCTGCACTTGTTAGTATGATATCGGAGTCTGAGGTGGGTCAGAAATTTAGCCCCTTGCAGAGGACAGTAATTCAGCGCTGGCGTGGTGTAATGTTGATAAATTGATTATGTTGGGGTGTCAGGTGGGGTCCATGTAGTGGACCTATCCTGGAACACGCCACCCAGAGACCCCAAGATAACCACTTCAATACAGCAAGAAAACCCCCTCTGACTGCACGTCCCAGTTGTCCCCTACTGCCCCTCACGGGAACCCCTACAGGGTACCATCCAGCAACTACAACCCATACTCAGTAGGGACCCCATCCTGAAACTCCCTATTCACCCCGTCAAAGAATCCCCGCAAATGCTCCAAGCTCCTCGCAGACCAGGACCCACCAACTCAGAGGCATCAGACCCTGCTAGAACAGCAGATGCAAAACTTGCAGACATATCTCCACCAACAGGGCCCAGCCACGGCAACACAGCAGTTGGCTTCAGCGGGGCCTCACTCCTGCAGTAGCAGTGCGCCAGTTCACACCAGCCAGGCCTGGCACCAGCGGCAGCAGTGCGCCAGTTCACACCAGCCAGGCCTGGCACCAGTGGCAGCAGTGCACCAGCTGGGTGCTGGCCTTGAGTTCTGATGAGCCAAATCTTTCTTCAGCCTGAAAGGAAAACCTGCCTGTGGTATCCGCAGCACTGGTGCCTTGCACGCTTTGTGCAACAGGTGGTGTTCAGCCTCTCACTCGGTGAACTAGGGGAGAGGTTGGCATGAGCCAGCGGTGATAATCTGCCTCTGTCGTAAGCCCCAGTGTGAGGCTGGGGAAGTTTCCTCATGTTCTGCCCCAGTTCATGTCATCGGCCAGGCCTCCAGAGCCAAGGGGGCTTCGTCTGCAGGGTCTAATAACAGGACTTTGTGCTGCTGCGTCTCTGCTTTCCCGGTACCTCCCAAACCCCCCCCCCCCCCATCCTAGGGAGCGAGTGTCCAGGTAGGTAGATTTCAGCTCAGAGAGGTTGAATGACCTGCCTCTGGTCACCTAGCGAATCTGGGGAGGAGAACCCACCTCTCCCACCCCTGGGCCTTAACCCCTGGGTGTACAGAGCCTTTCGCCTGAATCTAGTCCAGAGTGGCGGCTACCACCTCACATTTGTTTGGTGGTCTCAGTCCAGTTTCAGATAGAGAGGTGACACATGACACAGTATCCTGTCAGCACTGCTACCCTCTTTGGCAGCGCACATGAAGACGTAGAGAGAACTCGCTTCCAGAGTTGATCATCCTGGAAGATCAGTGCTGAAGCACCCAGGACAGAGTGGAGAAGCTTGTACCAGTGGTGCCTGCTGCATTCCCAGAATAAACGGCAGCCAGTAGGGCTCCACTCACATGCTTAAAGTTAAGCACTAGCTTAAGTGCTTTGTTAGCTTGGGGCCAGAGTGCTCCGCACCTAGCAGGAGCAAACCGCAGTCTCTGGAGCTGTCCAGGCTGAGACTGCCAGCAGTTTTGGGCTATATCTACAACATGCACTATTCAGTTGTTAAATCAGATCGTCGTTCTTTGTGGCGTTCGCTTTACAGGGAGGGAGGAAGAGAGGGTGGGTGGAGAGGGAACATGGCCACACATGAGTGGGAGAGGGAGGAATTTCTGAGAACTCATCTCAGTTCTGACATGTACGGCAAGTCATCCGCTGAGGCTGTGTCTCATTTGCCCAAGGCAGACATTGCAGCTTGCCTTCTGCACTGCGAAGATTAACTAGTTAGTGGAGCCAGTCCTAAAGGCCTTGTGCATCCAGAACTCCCGCTGCGGCCATTAAAGCCCACAACAGTTCTGGATGCTCAAGGAATGCAGGACTGGGACCAGTCTTGGTGAAAAGAGTTGAAGATGGGTGCTAATTATGTTTTATTAATGAATACATTGTAAAGTAACAGGCCTAATTAGCCCCATTCAGAGACAGCAGAGGCCTGGGGAGGAGGATCATTAATTGATTCCCTTCCCATATTCATGTGCTGAGCTGGGCCAGGAGTGGATGTTAAACCCAGAAGAGCAATTGCGGGGGGACTTCTGGACGACTAGAGATTAGAGACAATGGTTTTTAGAAGACCATATCAGCTAAGCAAAAAATTCATAGAAATGGAGCGCCCCTCCGGGAAGTTTCTTACAAAGCTGGCTTGGACCATTCACGCTTTCTCAGATTGTACCAGCTCCAGCAGGGAGGCAGGAATTGACTTGTCATCTTCAGCCTGAGTGAGAGAGACGTGGACTCACTGGAAACTCCTCCCTGTGAGGAGAGGACAGCACTTGAGCTACAGCACTTGAGCTTCAGCTCTGGGGAAGCCCCAGCTGCCCATGGGCGTCTGACCTTGATAAACAGCAATTTCCTTCTCCTACGGAATGACCTTAATTCAGCCCTGGGAGCAGAGACCTGCCACGGGGATGAGTAAGGCTCTAATCGAGGTAATCCAGAGGAAGCCAGAGACTAATTGTTCCGTAATTCATATAAAATAAACCTATGACTCCGATGAAGTGCATGTCTAAATCTTCCAGCCCAAGATTCTCAGCTGCAGATCAGGAGTTTGCCCTCTGTGGCTTAGTTCCCAGGACATGGGCTCTGTCAAACACACCCAATCAGCCAGTCGCATTTGGCTTTTACTAGACATCAAAGCGAAGCCATCTCATGAGACTCAGCAGCAGCCTTTTGTGGCAGGCAGCTTCCTGTGTCCAGCTGGTTCAAGTTGTGTAACATTCCTCTTCTAATCCTTCGTTAGTCACTGGAGCCTGAGGAGAACAGCCGTGGCCACTTTCCTCCTCTTTTTTCCTGCCTGGGAGAACAAAAGGAAGAGGCCGGAGAGATGTGCACACATTACACCCTCCCCTCCCTGGCATTGCAAACCTTCTGGCTTTTATGTCAGCACTCAAGTTTTTAGCTCAAATTAGCGGATTGACAGTTAATCCATTTGTAAAAGCTAGTGTGGACATTTCCGACATGTTTGTTCCGGACTGCAAAGGCGTGTCGTTTACCTTAGGCTTGAGGGAGTGTTCACTTTAGCCTTGACAGATGGGTTAGCGACCTTGCAGTGCACACAAGCCCTTTGTCTGGCTTTTGCTTTTGGATGTACAGTGGAACCCCGCAATACCGCGACAATCGAGGTCCAAAAATATCGATGGCGATAAACGCGGGGTCGCGGTATTGCGGGGTTCCGCTGCATCAAAGCAGCACCCGCTGCCACCGTTAGGAATCATGTGCGCCCCGTGTTATAAACGGATTCGCACTATCACGGGGCACGGTATTGCGGGGTTCTTCTGTAGTTTCTTTCTAGTCCAGTTCACAAAGAATGTTTCTCTGGTTATGAAATAGTGGCACAGATCTGCAGAGTGTCCTGGAATGTGGTTACTTGGGTTTTATTTCACCAGGCAGATAACATGGAGATCTGAGGAAGGGACAATCCAGATCTCAAACTTGGATCTTTCTCCTTTCAGTCCTTTTCAAGATCTCTGCACCTCCTGAGTGGAAGCACCAAAGTACAGTTAGGCTCTTGCAGTATTGCAGGCCTGGTCCTGACATGGGATATATGGGAAGTGGGGTGTTGTATGAGAACTAATGCTCTTATGATGATCTCAAGGCATGTCAGCCCAATCTAGCTATGATACATTTGGATTCGCAGAGGCGGTTTCAGTTTGGCATTCTCTTTTTCTAGTGTCTCTTTCCTTGTGTGCCTGCACTGCAGCACGTAACTAGCTCTGGACAACACTCCAGTGTCTCTACTAGATCTCGCCAGTTCTCGTTATTTGCATTTGGAGACAGGATTTTTTTCCCCTATGTTTTCATCTGATAAAGGAGGAGGAAAGTTTAGATGTGACTGAAATTCTGTATTTATGTCATTTAGAATTTCATTACCATGCTTTGTAGTGCTCTCTGAGTTAGGCATTGCAGAACAGATTGTGACGATGGTCTGCTCAGTTAGGTGAGCACAGATTTGCGTTCTTTCCAGTCTGGAATACATTTTTATGGGTTATGATGGGAAGGCAGTGAGGTTCCAGGGATAGTCTGGAACTCGTGAGACCTGGGTTATATTCTTGGCTCTGCCACTGGCCTGCTGGATGACCTTGGGCAAATCACATCACGTTGCTCTGTCTCCGTTTCCCCATCTATAAAATGGGAGAAATGTACAGCGCTGTAAGAGTCACGGATGAAAAGTGCTGTCAGACTTTGGTATTACTGTAATTCAAAGCTGCATGATGTGATTTGATAATCCGTTAGAAAGCCCTTTCCCAGGATTTTGTCATTCATCACAAAGCAGTGATTTTTTTGTGCTTGATTTAATCTATAGGGCTTTGGGGGCTGGTTAACAACGCCGGGATCTCCACGTTCGGAGAAGTAGAGTTCACCAGCATGGAGACCTACAAGGAGGTAGCTGAAGTGAATCTGTGGGGGACGATCCGAACCACCAAGGCTTTCCTCCCTCTAATCCGGAGGGCCAAAGGTGAGCGATTTCTTCCATGTTAGCATCCCCCGAGCAGGTTTGTAACCCTGCTCTCCTGCTTCTCGGGTGTGTTAGCGGATGAAGGGCCGATGCCCTGCACCTGGTTTTGCCAGGGGGAGGGGTGTGTGAAATGCTACCAGCTGAGAAGGGCAGTGTTCACACCTGGGCACAGTGGGTGTGAAAGAACACTACTTAGTGAAGCCCAAACAGTCTGCTAGTGACTTTCCCGCGCAGGGCAGGGTTCTAGATTCCTGTCCATCACGTGGTCTCTCAGTGCAGGATTTAGTCCGTCTTTGAAGTTGCTGGACATGGTAGATACGCAGCAGAAAGCACTTCCCGAGTTGCCCTTCTGTAAATAAATTGGCTCTGTTCTTGCTGGCCTGGCATCGGGGGGATTATCTCCTGCTGCATCTCAGGTGGCCCTGGGTTTGTGGTTGTAGGGTGACTCATCATAGTGAGCGCACTGCTGCTGACACGGGGATTGTTGGTGTCAGGTGGCTCCTCATAGTGAGCAATGGGGTTTCTAGATTAAAGAGCACAAACTTGGGGTTCACATGGATTTTGCAAAGAGACATAAGGAGAAGAAAGTCCCACATAGAGCCAGCTACGCCATTAAATTACAATTTGGGGAATGTAAATTTGTGTCTGTTCTAACTTGCTATTTAAATCTGGCTCCCGGAGAACAATGTCAACTCCATGGCGGGCAGGTGACCAGGGAGAGCACTGCTCTGCTGCCCCTGGGCACATCCCCTCATGCACTGCAACGACCCACAGTGAGAGCCACCAACAGGATTAAATCCTCCTTCGGAGGTCAGCAGCCCACAAGGCCTCTCGGTGCAGCCTGGCGCCAGGTTTCCTAGATGCCCAGGGGATGACTTGGCTCCTAACGGCTCCTGTTCACATTTTCATACACTATGAAAGGGCCAAGCTGTGCTCTCCATGACTCGCTCAGAATCTTGGAGCCGCTCCACTGCAGCTGGTGGGCTGCCTTTGGTTTCTAAGGTTTTTGCTAGGAGCAGGCTGCTGTCCTGTGCTTGTAGTGCTAACTCCGCATGCCTGCTCTGGTGCTTAGAGAGACCCTAGAGTGGCGATTAGCAGACATCACTCTGCCCTGCCAGTCCGGGTGGCTGAAGCACCATTTCTGGAAGGGTGATTGATGACCTGGCTGTCATGGAAACAGAGGAATGGTCTCTAAGGTATTTCAGGCAGAGGGGCAGAGTGCAAAATGCCCACCTAACTTCCAGCAGGTTGGCAGCTGTTTTCTACTCAGACAAGTCTAGCTCTTGGCTGATGAACCTCCAACCTCTCTCTCTGCTGCAGCCCATATGCAATTGTCTTGTCATGATTAGCGATCTTTGCTGCACGCTCACACTGCTGCTGTGCCTTTGACAACAATAATTAATTTGGATACAAACGGTGCATCCTTCACACATTGTGCACCTGGACTGTGCGTCTCTGTGCAGCCACTTACCTGTATGGCTGATAACACAGCTGCACTGCCACACCCCTCCCAGGGAAAATCCAGACAGACCCTGTGATTCAGCAAAACCGAACAAAAACATGAAACAGAAATTCGGCTTATCCCAGCACAGGGATAATCTCTGCCCATTCTCCTCCCCTGGGGGTGAGATTAGCTGCTGGGCAAAGGCTGGGGACTTGGAACTGGGAGGAGCCTGAGGAACCTGGTCTCAGCCCTGTATTTCTCAGGAAATATGCACTGAGTGCCTTTGCTTCCCTTAGCTGTCCTGGGTCCCTCCCTGTGCTGGCATTTCAGCTTCACTGGCTGAGTAGCCTTTGGTCCCTGGTTTGCTGATTACCACAATTAGCAATTGGTATGCACTGTTATCTCATTTGCACACAGTCACAGTAATTACACACCATACCCCACACCTCACTTGAAAAAACGCCCAAGGCCCAGGAGATTTCAGGAGCATGAGAACAGGCTCTGAAGTCAATCTAATGTGTTTGTATGTTGTGCTCATTCCTTGTGTTGACGTCCCTGTGATTTACCTGGCACCATCCTAGGCCGTGTGGTGAACATCAGCAGCATGATGGGTCGGATGGGCAGCCCTGCTCGATCATCATACTGCATCACTAAGTTTGGGGTGGAAGCCTTCTCCGATTGCCTGCGGTACGAGATGCACCCCAAAGGAGTGAAGATCTGTGTGGTAGAACCTGGGAACTTCATAGGGGCCACCAACCTATACACCCCGGAGCGAATTAAAGCTATCGCAGAGAAGATGTGGAAGGAGCTTCCGGAGACTGTGCGCAGAGATTATGGCAGGAAGTACTTGGATGAGCAAATCACCAAGATGGAGAGTTACTGCAACAGTGGGTCACCAGATGTCTCGCCCGTCATCAACAGCATCACCCATGCCCTGACATCGTCCTCCCCCTACACCCGCTACCACCCCATGGATTACTACTGGTGGCTGCGCGTGCAGATCATGACACACCTGCCTGCTGCTATTTCGGATCGGATCTACATTTACTGAGGTGTCTCGTCACTAGGCTGCCAAGGTGGGAGGTTCATTTCAAAGGGCATGTTGTACAAATTTCCCGTTAGTCACTTTTGTATTTTTTTAGCTGATTTCAAGGTACCATAACTTAGATCTAAAAGGTTAATTTAAACCTTTGAATGTAATTTAAAAGGCAGTAATTTGTTGCATGGGACCTTTCCTAGGCAGGAATGTGTTATGTATATTGTAGGGACCCAGCTCTGTACTATTTATTTCAAATATCCCCGTTTCTTTTCTTTTCTTTTTCTCCCCCCCGCCCCCCCCCAAAAAAAAATCAGATGCCATGTTACACTCCTCATTGAATTGACAATTGTTCTGAAGGGATTTTCAGTCTAGTTGCCGCTGACTGAGTTACACCAGCTTTGACAGCTCCTGCTTAGGAGGCAGCCTTCACCCCATAAACCGCAGGCCCTCCTGCTGCAATGGCATATTGCTGCAGATTGATGGCTAAGGGCTGCAAAGGATGTTCCAGGAACTGGTCATAATAGCACAAGATTCTGCCGGTTTCTTTAATTCAGGGATCCCATCCTATAGCATTCTAAGCACTGAAATGAGCAGCCGACCCTGTCCTTTAATCATTATAGTTACAAGGATGAAAGATGGGTCAAAGAGCTGTTCAGTCTCTCCTTTCCGAGGAGTTCACGGGATCATGTGCCCAACCCTGAAGCCCTTGCTCCCAGCTGTCCTGTCCTCATAGGAGTAGTCCATTGAAGCCAGTGAGCGTGAGAAGCATTGCACAGGCGAGTAAGGCTGCAGGATCAGCCCATGTTAGTGTTTTTCATTTCTTCAGCAGTAGCTGAACACTGTGACTTCAAAGTAAAAAGCTTTGAAGTGTGTTTACTTGCACTAGTGTTGATGTAATGTAGTGCAGCGGCACTGACCCATTTCCATACGGGAACCAGTTCCTGTGTATTGCAGGGTCATTCCGAACCAACAGTTCAATTCACCTTGACGGTGAATGTCATTTTTTCACTTGGGACCTCGAAGTTACATCACCTTCTTAGCACGGGTTGGACAGTGCCTTGCACAATGGGGCTGTGATCTGATTGGCACTTCTAGGCCTACTGCAATACAAACAGTACGTAATAAAAGTAATAATTTACACTGAAGGGGTCTTGGAGCTGAAACATTTGTCTAACTCATGTAGTTTGGATATGATCTTTAGTAGAAAATCAATGAAAAAAGGAATAAACATTAAGGGCAGTTTGAGATCCATGATGATTATTATGTTTACATGACTTAGAAATAAGGCTACGGTTTTGTCATAGCAGTCACAGTAATTGTGAATTTGAATAAAGTCCATGAAATCTTGGAAATGGCTGTAAAAACACATCTGACTAGGCCTCTAAACTGAGTGGCGTTGCAACCTAATCCACAGTGTCACTCGCAGGTTTGGCCCATTGATCCCTCTGTCTCCAGCTACAAAAGTGCAGAAGGGCCAGATCTGACTGGCACTGAAACCCTGTGTGCCAAGTCACACTGCTGGGAGTAGGGAGCCAAGCTTTGGCCCGCAGGACAGGAGCCATTGCTGTGGGGTGAGTGTGGAGTGGGCTCGATCTCCCACCCCTCCTCTTCTGTGACTTGGACATTTTTCCCCATACCTGTGCCATTAAATTTACTAAAAAAATTGCCAATGTTGCAGCCTTACTTAGAAACATTTTGTATTGTAAAAAACCCACAAAAACACATCCATAAAAATCAACACCAGCAACAAAAACGCCTTTCTCAGAGGAGCGCTGAGTGTTACATTTTTGAAGCGTGGGAGGTGAGCAAAAATGTAACTGCGAGTTAATTTTGTTAGAGAAAATGGAGAGAAAGGATTTGTTGCACTGTTGTAAGTACTGTAGCATGTAGAAAGAGGAAGTGATCAAAATATCCTTTGGCTTGATTAACATTAAAAGTGATGGTGATAAAGTTCACAGGCTCCAGCTGTTTATTTTTTGATATTTAAGGTGAGAGGTTTACAGCTGGACTTGCCCCGACATTAACCACCGAGTTCTGCAGGTTGGGTACTAGGACACATGTGCACACACTTGACACAGCTGTTGAATTGTAATAGGTTTCTGTGGTCTTATAAATTCCAAGTTGAGCTCTTTAAGACTATATCTATAAGTAATTCATTCAGTCTACTCTATCTCATGACAAATACCGGACTCACATATAGTGACTGCTTAGACCCAGACATCAAGGGCTTTCTCAGTGTAAAATGCCCACTGACTTCAATGAGAGCTGTACACATTAAAGAGCTATAGGATTGACCCCTGTGGACCCCAAACCAGGGACACCAAAAATGTTGCATTAATTTGATGGACTAAGTGGGCTCAGAATGTCAAAGATGTTAACAGGACCCTGAAACTGTCCAACATTAAACAGGTTTCAACAAGGTTCAGGGTTTGGCATCTAGCAACCTCAGCCTCATTAGTAACATGGCAAACACTCAATTCAACAGCATTTTGACCTTTTATTAATGTAATAGAAAAAGATGGGAAACCAGTTAAAGCATTTGAAATGTAAACTATTAAATAAGGCTTTTATTTTAACCATATTTCCTTTTGCTTTAGCTGCAGAGAGTTTTATAAGGAAAGACCCCTTGGCTGACACTCTTTCCAATAGTCTGACAGTCGATGTGGTCATCGAAAGAAGTTAGTTGAGAGGGGGTGGAGCTGTTGTTGCTGAAGTCTGACCCCATTCCTAAAAAACAAAACACCGCACAGGCCCAGATGGGGGAGAGAGGACAACAAAGATAGGAAATGTAGCTTCTGCCTCTGGTGTCAATTCTCGTTTGCTCCTCCCTGCTGGAGAAACAGCCACAGCACTTCAAGAGCCACTCCCAGACCTGGTAAATGTGTATCAGGATCCCCCTGTTTAGGGCATTTTTTTTAACACACTCTGGTCACAGGCTTACAGCAGCATTACAAAATAGACAGTCTTGTCTGGCCAAGCCAGACTCTTATTAAACAGAAGGCAAAAGGAGAAAGAGAGAGAGAAGAACTAAGGGGGGATTTGAAGGGAATTACCACATGCCAGGTGCTGGCTGGGAGTTAGCTGAAGCTGGTGGAGATTGTAAGGTCACCTGGATCCTTTTCTGTGTCCAGATCTGGCCAGGACATCTTCCAGAATCAGCCCAGTGCTCTTTGTGGGCACTGTATGTCTGAGGTCATGCCGGCAGGGGCAGAGACAGGCCTCCGCCATCCTTGGCAGTACCAGACTGGCTGGTGTTCTGGGGATGCAGCCGTGGTGGGGAGGAGGAGACCCCCATGATATACTCATAAGTAGAGTTTGGACAGAAGCTCCCTGGAAAAGCATCCATGAGAACGCCAGACTAATTCAGTAGTTAAGTCTGTTAGAATCAATTAAACATGTTAAACTGAGATTTCTGGCTCACGTTTCCCCTAACGAGGATTGTTGATTATTGTAACGGTCCCTCGCTGTCCCGCTCAGAGGGAGGCCCCTAGGCCTCACTACAATCCTAACCAAGCATTGGCAGTGCTTGGGGGGTCAGCAAGTCCGCATTTTAATGGTGAAGAGGAGCCACTTTTAAAAATAAGTTCCAAGGTGTTCAAAACTCTGGTTGTTGAATTACCCACAGTTGGCTAGGAAAAGGGGACGTACATTGTGAACAAAGCACTCTGTCTCGTTTTTAGTGTGTTTGTGTCTATGAGGAAAGGAAGAAGTCACAGAGCTATCTACAAAGGTAGAACAGATATGTTCTCAAGGCTCTGATGACAGGGGGCTCAGAGCCAGAGATCTGAATGGAGAACAGCAGGGAAGGTGGCTTGTAATAGACAGGTTCATCAATTCAAAGGGCAACAAGAACTGCATAGGGGAAACTGAGGCACACACACAGTATTCAGAGGAAACATTAAGAACAGTCCCACTTTGTCACAAGGACCCCTTGCTTTACTGAGATTCCCAGCCACTGTGGCCTAAGTCAGCACATACAGGAGTATATTACCGATGTGATGGGCTTGATCTGGCTATGGACACACAGATTCCAAGGCTAGCAAGGACCACTGTGATCATCTGATCTGATCTTCTGTACAGCACAAGCCCTAGAATTGCCCCACAATGATTCCTAGAGCAGAGCTTCTAGAAAAACATCCCATCTTGATTTCAAAATGGCCAGCGAAGGAGAATCCATCCCTACACCATGGTAATTTGCGGTATGACTTCCTTGCCCAAGCCTTGCTCTGTTTCTGGAAGTGACTGGAGCACAAAGTCTCATACTCCTCTCGCCGGGGAATGGCCTTGGTTGATCCAGAGGGAGGGCTGCGGTGCCCTAGCAGAGCTTAGTGGAGGTCTGTGTTTTGGGGTGGGGTTCTCCTGGACCAGCCAGGGAATCCTGCCCACTCTGTATCTGCAACTTGCCAGTATGGGTTGATCACCACAGCCAGGGCTCAGCCCGTCAAGCAGGGTGGGTGGGTTCTTAAAGGGCTGAGCAATTTCCTGGCTGCCAAGAGCACTGAAGCGCTACAAGCTGAGGTAAAATGGGTAATTGACTCTCATCCTCCAGAGCGCACGCTGTGGAGCCATGTCAGGCAGGAAGCCCACCCCATCCCCAACGTACTGTGCATACCCATAGATTGTCCCATGTTTGTTGGAGCCCTGAGGCAGGTACCTTCCTCAGAGCATCAGGTATTAACAGTGCTAGAGGCATGATTCCTGGAACCAGTGGGCTGGTCTGAATGGCAAGTGTGATACCTGCCATTGCAAGGCATCTGGGGTGTAGCTAGTGCCCTTGCTGTGCTCAGAGCTGGCCAGAACACATCGGCCTCCTCCGTTCCCAGGCCAGCCCTATGCTGTACACGCTCGGGTGGGGGGATGGTAGTATCTGTGCTGAGGAAACCAAAGAGGGGAAAGGCTGAAGCTCCCAATTTTGCAGCCAACCCAAAGACTGGGTGAAGCCTGCAGCGGATGGTCTGGCTTGCTTGGTTAGCTGGGTGCAAGCCAACAATATTCCTTTTAATGCGGCTCAATGTGTCTATAGGCCCCTCTATCAGCAGGGCCTCGGACCCTAACTGGAAGTGTTGCAGTCTCCCCTCAGAGATGACAGCTTCCCATGATGCCTTGGGAAGAGAGAGACGTCTGCATCGGTGTGAACGGAGCCTTGTTCTGGATACAGAGGCGGTGTGCGGCGGGCTCCCTGGTGTGTGGGGAGCTGAGAGCCTGGCCAGAGGACTAGGGCAGCTTGTGTTGCTCTCCGAGCTGCTGAGAGTCTGCTGGGGCATCGCGCCCACGGGGAGCTGCGGGGCTGTTGGGGGAGGTCAGCGGACTGTTGCTGAGCCCAGACCTGACTGAATCGGGCCTGGAGTAACCAGCTCCTGTGTTGGGCGGGTAAGTGCTCATGGGAAGGGGGACAGGGACAGGACTGGAAGGGGGGGCCTGAGTCTGAGGCCTTGTCGTCTAGCCAGGTTCCTGGCCTCTGGGGAGAACAACTCGCATCTCCAGAGGGGCTGAGTGGCGTAGAGCGATCCCACAGTACAATTGCCCTGCCCTGGGTTGCCTTGACTAGACCAACGGAGCGCTAGCCCCAGCTTCGAGATCTTTCCACACACTCACAACTCTGAGGTCTGAGGAGCGCACACGCTGGAGTGGGGTAAGTGGTGCCAGTGTAAATGGGAGTTGGGTAAGCTCTGTTTACTACAGTAAATAATTTATTGACCTGCCCCTTCCCCCCTGCTGCCCCGCTGATTTAAAGTGGTTGTAACAGTTTGTCAGTCTTTTATATCCTGTTTTTCGAGATGGTTAAGTGAAGGGGTTTGTACCTTGTTTGTGTATTGTTTATCACTGGTACTTAGACCATTGCATAGCTTCGCTCAGGTGTATTCCTGGAGACGCCCAAGGCAGGACCAGCTCGGTGGACACATCACCAAGCTTCACTTCCTTTGTCAGTAAAAGGGCGTCAGCAGAGGAGTGGCCCAGCACATCCCCACCATCACCACTGGGAGACTTGGGATCCCCTTTACTGTCAACATCAGGACCCCGGCACACAGGGGAGTGTTGCCTGCCCCAGAGTAACCCAGGAGGTCAAGGTGGGGATGTGTGGCAACAACATATCCATCTAGGAACAAAGAACAGAGGCCATTAGTGATTGGGATTCCAAGGGAGCTGCACTTAATTGGGGTGAACTGTAAAGACTGGGGCAGATAATCCCAAAACTGGTGGATATTCCAACACTTAAATTTACCAAACCAGCACAAAACAGCTTCTATAATACCTCACTGATCACCCAGAAGCCAACAACACAGTTCACCTAAAGTAACCCAGCCTTAGGCCTCCACCCAGGCACCCACGTCAGATATGATGTGGTTTACTGAAAATCTTATTCATCATATAAAAAAGTTTTACCAATCAAAGGATTGGACACATTACCTCCCAAGTTAATGAATAATTCAGATCTTACCCAAATACACACTTACAGACAATTCTTATTAACTAAACTAAAATTTATTTAAAAAGAAAAGGGAGTATTGGTTAAAAGATCAGTATACATACAGACCTGAGTACAGTGCTGAGATCAGATTCATAGTAGAGATGGTGAATTTTGTAGTTGCAAAGAATTTTTTCAGAATTAGTCCATAGGTTATAGTCTAATGTTCATATTCAGGGGATCCAGATTAGGAATGGAGATCTCAATCTTGTAATTTAAGATTCCCCTGCATGAAGCATCAAACAGATCTGAGATGATTGGATGAGGATTCCAGACATCTTTATACAGTTCCTTGTCTTTTTTGACAGCATAGAGTCCTTAGGCAAACAATAGACAATCCTAGAGACTTTGAAGTGGACCTGTTTTCTAAGCATCACTGATAATTATCTACACTGATTAACATAAGCCAATTGCCTCTTTTCCACCCTTCATAGGTGATTTGCTATACAGTTCAAAGAGAGATGAATACAGTGATATCACTATGTTTACAGTTCATTTAAATGTTAATGTTTCCTTTTGATCTCTGAATTAACAATACAGCATAGACAGGGACTGCTGGATTACATTGTTAACTAATCATTTATATGTAAACACACAAAACCACAAACATTATCTACCAATATATCCCTAAAGATTGAATCTGGGTCAATTAGCCTGGAAGCTGCTTAACCCTTTCTGGCCATGGGTCACACCATCCTAAACTGGGAAGCAGTGGTAAAGGGAGGGAGTAATCAGCTGAACATGAGCTCCAGTGCGATGCTGTAGCCAAGACGGTTAATGTGATTCTGGAGTCCATAAAGAGGGGCATCACATGTAGGAGCAGAGAGGTTATTTTCCCTCTGCATTTGGCACTGGTGTGTGACCCGCTGCTGGAATGGTGTGTCCAGTACTGGTGCCTAGAATTCAAGAAAGATGTTGATAAATTGGAGAGCGTTCAGAGCATGGCTATGAGAATGATTCAAGACTAGAAAACCTGCCTTGTAGTGATAGAGTCAAAGAGCTCTTAGCAAAGAGAAGGTTAAGGGGTGACTTGGTGACAGTCTGAAAATGTCTACACAGGGTACAAAGATTTAACAATGGGCTCTTCAGTCGAGCAGAGACAGGTCTACCAGGATCCAATGGCTGGAAGTTGAAGCTAGACAAATTCAGACGGGAAATAATGCATACATTTTTAAAAGTGAGGGCAATTAACCTTTGGAACAATTTACCAAGGGGTGTGCTGGATTCTCTGTCACTGATCATTTCTAAATCAGGGTTGGATGTTTTTCGGAAAGCTCAGCTCTAGTCTAGGGATTATTGTGGGGCAGTTTTCTGGTCTGTGCTGTACAGGAGGTCAGACTAGATGATCACACTGGTCTCTCCTGGCCTTGGAATCTATTAATGTTATTGCTTATTTTTAGGAAGATGCCTAGCAGCCCCATTGTGCTATCTACTGCACACAGACACACAGAGACATCAAGAGACAGTTCTTGCCCCAGAGGGATTACAGTCACAATAGAAAAGGCAAAAAAAGAGAGGAACCTGAGACAGAGAGAGGGGCAGTGACCTAACTCCTTGCCTGAGGAGGCTGTGAAGGCTAGGACTATAACAGGGTTTAAAAGAGAACTGGATAAATTCCTGGAGGTTAAGTCCATTCATGGCTATTAGCCAGGCTGGGTAAGGAATGATGTCCCTGGCCTCTGTTTGTCAGAGGCGGGTGATAGATGGCAGGAGAGAGATCACTTGATCTTAACCTGTTAGGGTCATTCACTCCGGGGCACCTGGCATTGGCCACTGTCGCTAAACAGGATACTGGGCTAGATGGACCTTTGGTCTGACCCAGTACTGCCTTTCTTATGTTCTTAACCAAAGTCACACAGCAGTTCATTGACCGATACTTTTAAGTCCAGTTCTCTTAATCTAAGTATTTGAGCTCAAAATATTCATAGAGCCCAGAACAGGTAATTCTGTTCAGCAGGCCAGACTCCAAGCTGCACCAGCCACACATGACCTCTCTTTTAATACAGAATGATTAAAGTCAGACATGGCACAGATCAGTTAGGTTGCTGAGCCCCTCTCTCTACAAGTGCAGCATACAGATCCCGCAGACATGATGCATGAGACATGAAGCGGTGCCACTCTTGTTCTTCGCCAGACAGGAAACTCGAATAATGATGCTGCACTTGACATCCACAAAGCATCCTTTATCACAAAGAATTCTAAAGTACTTTGCAGAGATCACTGTAGCAAAGCCACCCACCACTGAAATGCAGACGCATCCTTCTGCAGAAGAAATGTGACAATGGGCACAGCAGTGTAGTGCAAAGAGAAGTCCTGGAGGCAGAATCTAATTAGCTGAGTTGGAATTTGGCCAGCATACTGAGGTTAACACCCTGCTCTTGTGAACAGTGCTATGCAATCTTTTACCTTGAGGTCGATACCTAGTTTCTTTAGGCCATGGTTACACTGGCACTTTATAGCGCTATAAAGCCCCCACGAGCGCTATAAGCTCCTCCCCTTCCACACTGGCAAGGCACGTAGAGCGCTATAACTACTGAGTTATAGCGCTATTATTAATCCACCTCCGCATGGGGAATAAGGGCTGTAGCGCAGCTGCTGTAGCGCTACAGCAAGGATGTGGACACCCACTGCGCTACAAGTGATCTCTGGAGATGCCTAGAGCCATTTAAGGCAATTGACGTCTCTTCCCTTTGTTTTGAACTCGGCTGGAGGAATGCGGAAGTACCTCTTTAGAGTTTCTTTCTTAACTCGGCAGATAAGCAATGCAAATGTTTAAGGAGGGAGCCTGTGTGAAAACAAAGCCTTCTGTGAACGGAGGCTCACTGACAGGCTTTCAGAAAAACGGAAAAACCACTGTCTCTCTCCCTCCGCATACACACAACGCGTCCCCCCTCACCCCCCTCGTTTATAAAAAGCACGTTGCACCCAGCTGAATGCTGGGATACCTGCCCTAATGCACTACTCTTAATGCCGCATTAAGTGCCCCAAATGTGGCCATGCTATACCGCAGGAGCATCTGAGTGTGGACATACAATAGCGCTATACATATTCCTGTATAAGGGGACCGCTATAACCTATAGCGCTATAATCTTGTAAGTGTAACCATACCCTCAGTTAGTCTTTAAGGTGCCACAGGACTCTTTGTCACTTCAGGTAATTGATCGTTACTAATGTGTGTGTAGTAGGACTATCAATCTCCTTTTTATTTTTACTGGGTAGGTAAGCAATCTCAGTCTTTCACTCTCTCTTTAGTTACAGTAGTATAGATATCCTTCTTATGGTTCCTGAGGGGTTTTGACATTTGAAGGTTGTGTTAAAGGTTTAAATAGGTCCTTGTTATGGTGTTAATGCAGCTCTGAAAGGTTTCAAGTGAGAATAGTTGAAGGGGTGGCTGTATAGAGACACTCAAAACATTTAGGCAAATCACCTAAACATGTGAAGTGAATGCCCATAAGTTAAACCATGTTAACCCCTGCCCGCTCCAGTGAGTGGTTGGGCGCTTTCATTCAGAGGTAAAGGGTCCTAGATCCCTGTAACTTAATCCTTCTTTCTTTTGTCCTTTTAGTATAGGCTTTTCAGAGTTCCTTGGAGGTTCTACTGTATTATACTTAAATTGAATGTTGAAAAGAGCTACATAAGAGATGCTTCTTATTTATTACTGTAGTAAAGAATTAATTTGAAGTGCATATTGAAAGTTAGGGCTTGGTTACACTGGCACTTTATAGCACTATAAAGCCCCCATGAGCGCTATAACCTCCTCCCCGTCCACATTGGCAAGGCACGTAGAGCACTATAACCGCTGAGTTATAGCGCTATTGTTAATCCACCTCCGCATGGGGAATAAGGGCTGTAGCGCAGCTGCTGTAGCGCTACAGCAAGAATGTGGACACCTACTGCGCATTAATTGGCTTCCAGCCCGTCCCATAATTCCCGTTCGAGCCACTCTGGTCATCACTTGCAAACTCTTTTGTCCTGTCCTCAGGTAACCACACGTCAGACCCGCCCTTTAAAGTTCTAGGGAAATTTGAAAATCCCCTTCCTGTTTGCTCCAGCCAAACGTGGCGTGCTCTCAGGGAATCCTTGCAGGTGATCATTCTCATTGATCTGATTGATTGCGTGGCGTGGTCTCAGGGAATCGTTGCAGGTGGTCATTCTGATTGATCATCATGACTCCACGTGCCATGCCTCCTCGCAATAGGCGATCCCCAGCATGGAGCAATAGCGAGGTGCTGGACCTCATCAGCTGTTGGGGGGAACAGGCTGTTCAGTCTCAGCTGCGGTCTAGCCGCAGGAATTTTGATACCTATGGGCAGATATCACGGGTGTTGGCGGAAAGAGGCCATGAGCGGGACACTCTGCAGTGCCGTGTTAAGGTAAAGGAGCTTAGGAATGCGTATCGCAAAGCTCGCGAGGCAAACAGCCGCTCCGGGGCAGCCCCGGTGACGTGCAGATTTTATAAGGAGCTGCACGCGATACTTGGTGGTGATCCTACGGTCACTCCATCGATCACCATGGACACTTCCCAGCCCACCAGTGAAGGAGGGGGTGAGGAGGAGGACGAAGACCAGGAGGATGAAGAAGAGGAGGAGGAGGAGGACGAGGCGGCAGCAACCCAGGGCACGGAGGAGTCCCTGGACGCATGCAGCCAGGAGCTCTTCTCAATCCAGGAGGGCAGCCAGCCACAGCGTCCGGCGGTTGAAGGGGCCATCTCAGCAGCGGATTGCGGAGGTAAAGCTGCTTTTCCATGGGGAAGGCTGACAGCTTGGGGTGGAAAGGGATGCTTGCATGCTTGCCTACATGTGGAATAGAGCATTGATACAGTCTATCACCTCACGGTAGTCATCATCAGGAATCTCTTCAAAGGTCTCAATAAGAGCGCTTGCAATGTGCCTGCGCAGGTTTCCCGGGAGAGCCAGCGTGGTCCCCGTCACGGTCACTAGTCCCTGCCACTGTGCTACAATGGGTGGGGGGAGCATTGCTGTACATAGGCAAGCTGCATATGGCCCTGGGCGGAAGCCACATCTCATTAAAATCCTTTCCCTTTGTTCCTCAGTGACTCAAAGCAACGAGATATCTTCCAGGACAAATACCTACGGAGAATGTTGGAACAGTGTTCAGAGTAGGGCTCCTGCCACTTCCCGGCACTCCACACCCCCCACCACAGCTTTTCAGGGCAGGGAACAAATCCTTCCCCCTGCCTGCTGCTCAGAGTGGGGCTCCTGCAACTTACCGGCACTCC
>ML677401.1:15977957-16003893 GCA_007922305.1 Dermatemys mawii
CCCTGCCTGCTGCTCAGAGTGGGGCTCCTGCAACTTACCGGCACTCCCCACCCACTCCCCCGGCACAGCTTTTCTGGGGCAGGGAAAAAATCATTTCTCTTGCCTCTGGAGTGCACTCACCAGGGCAGGGGCTCCGTTGCTGTATCTGTGCTCTCTGTGGGACATGCAAACGGGGAATGCGGGGGAATCATAGGCATGTCTGCTCTTTACAAGGGAGCCACTGTTAAATGTATCTTTTTATTTTAGAAGGGTTGTCCTTGAGCCCTGCGCCATCGCTCTTATCAACAGCTGAGAGGCTGAGGCGACTGAGGAAGCGGCCACGAAGGAGCAAAGAGGATCTTGTACAGCAAGTAATGCAACAGGCTGTAACGGAGAATCAAGTTGCACAGAGGTGGAGGGAGAATGAGAGCAAGTTGAGGGAGAAGGCACGGAAGGAGAATGCAATTCACCGCCGGAAAAGCACCGATAAGCTGCTCTCATTACTGCAGCTTCAATTGGAGACTATGCAGCGGATTGTCACCCTTCAGGAGGAGAAGCACCGCGCTCACCACCCCAATTATCATTTGCCCCAAATCCCTTCCCCTTCTGTGCCTCAGTACCCTCCAGGCCACTATCATCAGCTATATGGTTATCACCATCCACAGCTGCCTCCAACCCCTCTGTCTTCACCGAACAACCCCCAAACCCTGGACACTTATCCACTGCACTCAACCCCTAATAACATGCCTTACTGCCCTCCGCAAATGGGGTTCGGGGGACATGGCCATTGTGAGGGCACTGGAGACTCAGAGACCCGGACATATTCCGATCTCTGACTGACCCCATGCCACCCCCATTGCACCTCCCCCGGCTTCCCCCTCACACGCATCACAATATTTTCTTTCAGCAACCGAAGTACCTGTTCAATAAATGAATTGTCTTCTTAATAAATGGGTTTCTTTATTAAGTGTACATACATTATTACAGGCTACAGAAAAGCAAATGCCTGTTCCTATTAAAAGAATGCTCCCTCCCTCCCTCCGTCTGCACCTCACTTTAGAAATGGCTTTCAGCCTCAAAATGCTCCTTCAAGGCTTCCCTGATCCTAACAGCCTCGCGCTGGTACCCTCCAAGAACCCTGCTCTCTGGCTGGGCATATGTGGCCTCCAGGCGTTGAACCTCTGAGGACCATGCCTGAGTGAAGCTTTCGCCCTTCCGCTCACAAAGATTATGTAGGGCACAGCATGCGGAAATAACCGTGGAGATACTACCCTCGGCCAAGTCTAGCCTCCCATAAAGACAGCGCCACCGTGCCTTGGGACGCCCAAAAGCACACTCCACAGTCATTCGACACCGGCTAAGCCTGTAGTTGAACCTTTCCTGACTGCTGTCCAGGCTCCCTGTGTAGGGTTTCATGAGCCAGGGCATTAAAGGGTAAGCACGGTTGCCAAGAATCACTATGGGCATTTCCACTTCCCCCACGGGGATCCTCTGGTCTAGGAAAAAAGTCCCGGCTTGCAGCTTCATGAACAGGCCGATGTTGCGGAAGATGCGTGTGTCATGCACCTTTCCAGACCAGCCAGCGTTAATGTCAGTAAAATGCCCACGGTGATCCACAAGCGCCTGGAGAACCATGGAGAAGTACCCCTTTCGGTTAACGTTCTCGTCTGCTAGGTGGGCGGGCACCAGAATAGGTATATGGGTCCCATCTATCGCCTCTCCACAGTTAGGGAAACCCATTTCTTCAAAGCCAGCCACGATGTCATGCACGTTACCCAGAGTCACGATTTTTCGTAGCAGGATGCGATTAATGGCCCTGCACACTTGCATCAGCACAACTCCAACGGTTGACTTTCCAACCCCAAACTGGTTGGCCACCGATCGGTAACTGTCTGGTGTAGCCAGCTTCCAAATCGCGATAGCCACCCGCTTCTCCACCGGGAGGGCACCTCTCAATCTGGTGTCCTTGCGCCGCAGGGCGGGGGCGAGTTGAGCACACAGTCCCATGAAAGTGGCTTTTCTCATTCGAAAGTTTTGCAGCCACTGCTCGTCGTCCCAGACTTGCATGACGATGCGATCCCACCACTCAGTGCTCGTTTCCCGTGCCCAGAAGCGGCGTTCAACGGCCGTGAGCATGTCCGTTAATGAGACAAGAAGCTTCATGTCAAACGCATTCACCGCTTCGATCTCGTCTTCAGACTCATCACTGTCATCCTGCATGTCAAGGATTAACTCCGCTGCACGCAGAGATGTGCTGGCGACAGTCGTCAGCATGTTCCTCAGCAGTTCTGGATTCATTGCAGCACACGACAATGGAAGACGGAGCGCGCCTTGCTGAAACCGTTGAAAGATGGCGCCGGAGGTGGAAGGAAACACAGGGATTGCTGGGATATGCCAAAAAGCATCATGGGTAGTTGAAACAGGATACAGAATGCCCCGCAAGTGACGCCCCCCCCACCACAAGCCATTGCGCCAGATCAAGAAGAGGTGTACTGTGGGATACATGCCCTAATGCGCTGCTCTTAATGCCGTATTAAGTGCTGCAAATGTGGCCATGCTATAACGCTGGAGCATCTCAGTGTGGACATACAATAGCGCTATTCATATTACTGTATAAGGGGACCGCTATAACCAATAGCGCTATAATCTTGTAAGTGTAACCATGCCCTGAGTAGGTGACTCTTGGAAACTGGAAGTGGTCACCAGCTCAGAGATGGATCTGGTGGCTACATGGGTAGTGGGAAAGTTCTAACAGCTGCAAAGCAAATCTGTGAACTAGTCAGGTAGCTGCAAGGCAACTGGAGTTCTGAGGAGTCAGTTCGCAGATGAGTATGTTCAACCACTGTGTTTTGTTGTTAATGATCATCTGACCAGATGGTCCTCTGCATAGGTCCTGTCTGAAAAATGCTAGCACGTCACATCTCTCTCTAGTACCAAGTTAAGGCATTCAGCACTGATGTAACACATCAACCACTGCTATATACTGCAATCTCTGAGCTTCCCACTTACCAGCTATAGCTCCTTTTTGCACTTTGAAGTTGATTTAATCAGCCAGTCTCTGGAAGAAATCGCTAGAGTAAATGGAGATGGGAAATGTCCAGCCTCTACCTGAAGGACAGTTGGCATAAAAATACTTCAGAGTGAGCTGGGGCCGAGATGCTTCTGACTGCAGGGTGCAGCTTTACAGGGAAATTAGGTCCCTTTGATTACTGTTTGACAAAAATGTAGGCAGCTGCCCTCACTTGTCTTATTACATTAGAAAGGAAAATAATTATTCACTGCTTAAATTAGGGAATACAGGCCGTGCGGGCGCTGAAGCCTGTCATGGATCTCGCTGTTCTGAGTGCAATGCTGCATGGCTCAGTGTGCTTCAGCTCCCTGGGAAAGAGACGATTGTCACCACGGCTGTCTATGTAGAGATCATTTCTGTCTATAAATAGCTTGTCCTGATGTAGTGGAAAGCTGCAAAGATGGGGTATTTTTAATCACAGCTGTTACATGTTGTTTCACGTCTTAATGAGGGAAAACATGAGGTTTCTCCATCTTTCAGGACCCGTTGTCTGTCTCTGTCGTTTAGGGTGATGAATGCAACGTTTTCTTTTGAAACAAGGTTCTGTCTGCTTATTAACATGTTATCGGGATCTGATGGTGGGTTTTCTGCACTGTCTGGAAAGTTATTCTGTAGCCATTAAATCACATCACACTGGAGCTGGGCCTTAGCCAGCACTTCCACACCGGTCAATTCTGCCTCCAAATCCAGAATGAAACTCCCAGTTTAGTCAAGCTGTGACAGCTGAGGGACCCGGCCCAGCCAGCTCACCCAGCTGTTGGAGTGAGCATCTGAGAAAGTAAGTTAAGCATTGGTGCGCTTACCCTGAGGGCTCTGCTCTGCCTGAGGTGCGAGGAGGGAGGATGGGACCACAAGGTCCACTCAGCAGGGAAGCATGGAGCAACTGTGTGGGTATTATAAAACTCCCCACACTCTGAGAAGCTATGCTGTTGTCCACAGCCCTGGCTCCCTCGGTACATGGCAATGAAAAAGTTTGGGTTGCTAATGTAAGCAGGGTCTGAATGAATGCTTCCCTGACAGCTGTCTGGGAGGGGAAGAGACTATGGGAGTGTTTATGTAAATACATTTTGCACCTGCTCTGTTTACATTGTCATCGGATATAGCCGTGTCAAAGGATCAACTTTGGCTGGTGTTGCGTACAAATGACCTTAGTACTGAATGCCAGGTAGTGAAATATGGTTACCAATGTTGTAATTATTGTAGGAATACAGGAACGCAGGACTGTGTTTAACCTGTCCCAAATAAGGGGGCCACCCTCAGTTGTAAGAACCTTGAGAAGCAGGGGCTCGAATGTCAGTGCTCTATGAAAGTAAGGTAAGTATTGCTAGCCAGGAGAGTGCATATGTCAAGGGTTCTCCCTAGAATGGTTTAACCTATTTCTCTCTGCTGTTCAAAGAATAGCACTAAATAGGTTTCAGTAGGAGCTTCTTTGTTATGTTAAAGACCAATCAGAGCTGAAATCAGTCCTGGTAGGCCTGTGTTTCTGCCTTGTCTCCTAAGAGCTAAAAATCAGAGAGAGCGGAAATCACTTAGGATGGGGCAGTGTTTTTGCCTAGCCTGCAAAGAGCTGAAATTTACCAAGGACGGATGGGCAGGGGTCACAGCAGAGAGGCAGGTGGCAGCAGAAGGTGACTGACAGCTGGTGAACGAGTGGCTGGTGTGGCAGAGAAGCATGATGAGTGGACAGCAGGGTGGCTGGTGGAGAGGGGCACCGAAAGCAGGCGTCCGGCGGGAGTAGCCGGTAAGTGGCCAGCAGAGAAGGGCGGCGAGCGAGTTAGTGAGTAGCAGAGTGAGTAAGGTTCCTCTTTATCCCTCCCAGGGAGGGAACTGAACTCTGCCGATGAACCTCTGAACTCTGGGTCTGCACTGACCAAGGAAAG
This sequence comes from Dermatemys mawii, assembly GCA_007922305.1. Classification (NCBI taxonomy): domain Eukaryota; kingdom Metazoa; phylum Chordata; order Testudines; family Dermatemydidae; genus Dermatemys; species Dermatemys mawii. The sequence continues at coordinate 15,982,887 of ML677401.1, forward strand.
CAGCTGTGGGTGGGGTGCAGAGAAGGGTCAGGCACGTGAAAGGGCTTTTGGGTTGCTGGACTTAAGAACCTGAGGGGAAAAGGACACTGCCCAGCCTACTTGGGGGTGGGTCTTTTACTCATGGTTTATGTTATGAACCCTGTTTGCGGTGTTTTCCTAAACTAATGCTGAGTTACATTCCTCCTTTTAATGAAAGTTTCTTGTCTACACTCAGCTCTGTGCTTGAGAGAGGGGAAGTGCGGCCTCTCAGAGGCACTCAGGAGTGGTGTGTAAATTTCCCAAGTTACTGGGTGGGGGCTCGAGCCGGTTTTGTGTTGTATCGATGGAAAGGAACCCCTAGATATTGAACCTGGCCCTGGTTGCTGCTGGCTCCACCTGGCAGAGGGGTTACACCATAATACAAATGATTAGTGTCAAATATACAAACAGTGACCGTGGGTGGATTGGATTGAATGTGAAATGAATGAGTCTCCATTTAGTCACATTCCAGCCGCTGCACTGGAGTTCTACCAAAGCCAGGGGAGGGCATGCTGCAAATTGTATATTTAGCTGTAGGAAAATCATGGGTTGTGACTGCTAAACAGGATGCAGGAAGGGGCAGTTTCTGGCTAGTTTTCCAGGAGGGAAAAAGTTGTGACCCACAGGTACAGCGTACAGAAGGCCTTGGTTACACACTCCCCACAATTCAGCTCACTCGCAGGAAAATGCCATGTGCTTCTCTCCTATTTTTTCTCTACACCAAGAAGTTCCCCACCTATGCTGCAGGGGCTTAATGGGTTGCCACACACTCCTGGGAAGCTGCAAACGTGCATTTAAAGCGGGCCTGCACAACTCGGAAAGCAGCGAGGGTCATATTACTGCAAAAAAACCAGCTGTGGGCCGAAAAGCCCCACCCTCGCCCCGCCCCCATCCACGTCCCCCCACCCCACTGCTTGGTTTGCCCCACCCCTACTTACACCCCGCGGGCCACACAGTGAGCCCATGCAGGCCACATGTGGCCCCCGGGCCGCATGTTGTGCAGGCCTCATTTAAAGCATAAGCTGTCCTAATAGTTGAACCTTTGGCTTTGTGCTAGCAAAGCATTTAATGGGATTTGGCCCTTGTGCTGATTACTGAGCATTTAATTAAGAAACAGCTATTTCAACCTAAGTAAATAGCTGACAGGCTTGAGGGTGGAGTTGTCCCCCCTCTCACGTTAATGGATTCAGGAAAAGAGAATGATGCATTGCAAGGCAGGGGTATTTTCATTCACTGCACAAACCCAAAGCCCCAGATATGGGTCATTGTCTGATCCTCTCTGGATGCAGCAAATGGATGAAGTAAGCCATAGGGCAGCTGCTGAGACAAGCAAAGTGTACGGCTAACAATGATGTCATAAAAAATAGACAGGAAAAATGTGTTTTGTCCTCTTGTCTACATGATCTTCTCTGCTCATACAGAAGTAACAAAGAGTCCTGTGGCACCTTAAAGACTAACTAAAGTATTAGAGCATCAGCTTTTGTGGCCTAATACCCACTTCGTCGGATGACTCTTTGTTACTTCTGCAATCCCAGACTAATACGGCTACCACTCTGATTCTGCCTGTGCAGGGCTCTTTCCTATCTTCCTAGCTCAGACGTGCAAGTCCCTCCAGGTGATCTGAAAGGAGGATTCCATGAGACTGGATAACAGAAATATGTCACATACCATAAGTAGGCCGGAAATTCCATAATTCCCTTTTTGGTCTCTCCCTCAAGCCATCTGTTTGCAAAAGACAGCAGTAGAGAGCGTAGCATTCTGTGGCACATGGCATACATCTCAGGAAAGGGAAAGCACACGCTGCCGCAGTCTGTACCTGTACCTTCCTTTTGGCTGTGGTGCACCACTAAGTGAATGTGCAGTTGAAACCAGATTTGAACAGCAGGTCTGTGTGCTGCAACTCTCCTGACCCTCTCTGAAAGCCTGGCCTTTGGGCTGCCTCCTCCCCTGTGGCATTCACAATCTGTTCGCTGACAACAGTGCTCATCTTGGCTCACCTGTGGTAGTTCCCAGACTGACGCCCAGTTATTCTTCTGATATGAATCTGGCTCTTCTATGCTGAATGTTGTCCCTGGAACCTTTCTGAGGACTGTGGGCCCAGTTTCCTCTTCAGTTGTGTGACACATAGGCACTGCCTCCTGATGAGATGTTTTCTTGTTGTATCCTCCTCTTCCAGGGAATAGTAAAGATCGACAAGAGGCTTTTGTTGCAGGTACTCAGACAAGCTAATATGTTGCTTTGAACACCTGTACATCCAGCTCCCACCAGAAAGGGGTGAAGATACCCAGATAATTCCTGATTCTAACACTGGGAAAATTATGAAATTTCACCCCAAGACAAGTGAGGGGATGAGGCCAACACCTGAAGGGATGCACACAGAGGCTAGAGAAGGGACAGAAGTGCAAGCAGTCCCATCACTGTGACACAAGCTAATGTATGAGACAGCTCACTGTCCTGAATCAGACTTAAGTGAAGCAATTTCCAGGTAGCAGAAAAAGAATGAATTATGTGATGGGCTAAGAATGAATCTCTCTACAACTCCAACATCTGAACTGCAAGTTACACATACCGGGATATCCCAGTAAATCTCATAGAGCGTTGTTTACTAAGGGCCACATCCCTCCACCTCTCGCTTTCCAGAACCATGTGTCAGTGAGTAAAATGTGTCCCTGTCCCTGCCCCTCCTTGCCTACCTTTGCCAAAACCTTACATCCACATGGAACCTTTCTGGAGACTGGGAAGTATGTGATGAACTTTGTTTTTTTTTCTTTTAATCATTATTTTTCACTTTCACTCAGCTCTGCTCTGCTTCTTGGGGCTCCTCCATAGAAATACTGAGGTACCCAGGAGAGATCATTCTGGTGGTATTCCAGCCTTCTCAGGAGCAGGGAGTAACAGAAATGTCATTCTTTCGGCAGCATTTCAGTGGCTGTCCCAGCTTTGCTGCTTTGTCCAGGGGCGGCGTTTCGGTGACAGCTCCCCGAGTTCAGATTTATTTATTTTTTGCCCTGGAAACGGCACCTTTTTTTGGGGTGCTTGCTCCCCCTGATGTTCACACTTGGCTACACCGCTGGTCTGGACCCATGCCACAAACTCCACACCAGAAGACTGCCTGGACCTGCGCCACAAACGTTGCACCAGGGGCCACCATCTTGATCTATAAAATGGCAGCCTCCACCCAGCATGACCTCATGTGCACTGTGCTTGAGAGGACATGTTGTGCGGAGGCTGCTGTTTTATAGAGCACAATGGTGGTTTCCTGGTGCGGTCTTTTGGGGGCAGATGGCATCATCTCTCAGGCCAAATCTGGCCCGTTGGACCCAAACCCCATCTGAGGCATGATCCCATTTGGATCATGACCTACAGTTCAGGAACCTAGGAGCTAAAGGGAGCACGATGAGCCTGGATCCCTTGAACCCCAGCTAAATACAGCAATGCGGATGGGGGTGGAGCAGACTGGAAGAGATGGGGCTTGAGTTTCTGTTGCACCTTTTATGGTGCAAACAGGGTGTTAAAACACAATTTGACACTCACTTTGAGCTAGTGCAATGGCTACAACAAGGTCATGACAAATATGCTTCAGGAAAAAGTGGACATATTGGAGAAAGTTCAGAGAAGAGCAACAAAAATTATTAAAGGTCTAGATTAGAAAACACAGCCTATGAGGAAGGATTGAAAAAACTGGGTTTGTTTAGTCTGGAGAAGAGAAGACAGAAGGGACGTGATAATATCTTCAAATACATAAAAAGTTGTTATAAAGAGCAGGGTGAAAAATTGTTCTCCTTAACCTCTGAAGACAGGACAAAAAATAGTGGAACTTAAATTGCAACAAGGGAGATTTAGGTTATAGACATGGAAAAACTTCTTCTAAGGGTAGTTAAGCAATGGAAGTTATTACCTACAGAGGTCATGGAATCTCCATCACTGGAGGTTTTTAAGAGTAGGTTGGACAAACACCTGTCAGAGATGGTCTTGATAACACTTAGTCCTGCCTCTGTGCAGGAGACTGAACTAGATGACCTCTCGAGGTCCCTTCCAGTCCTATGATTCTATGGCAGCCAGGCTATTGATCTCCTAGATAACCAGGACACAAGCCATTGAGGTGGGAGTACTTTGGCTCCTCTCCCGCCCTGCCCCAAAGTTGATTGTCAGCCAGTGCAGGCTGTGGGGTATAAGGGTAATATGTTATGGCTGGCCAACAAATAAAGCCAAACAAACAAAAAATACCCCCAGCAGAATTTTACTCCAGAAAGGAAGACTTGCCAGAGACTTCATGAAATCCAGGGACTTCACTAGTGGAATTGTTTATATGTGGAAGATACTGAGATACTATGGTGACAGGTAGCAATATAAATCCTTCAACAGATCGATTAGCTAGGTGCCCTGAATCTCCGTCCTTTGGGCTAACTATTGTACCAAACTCCCTCTGCAATAGAGCTATTAAAGTGTAGTTTAGGCACTCAGCTGTCAGAAAACATTTGTAATCAAACCTTGAGCTGAGATTTATTTTAAAGAGACAAATATTCTCTTACTATTTCCTTCCTCCAAAAGCAGCTTCTAGTGTGGCAGAGCTCTTGCTTTGTGAAGTGCATTATGGATTTAGAGTATTCGATAGCTGCTATTTAAAAAAGCTGCCTGAGGTCAGACCAGCTTCCTGAGTGAAAATTGAATGTCAGCCTTAGAAGAAATAAAATTGTTGATTATTGTGCTGCCTAAGCTATTTCTCTGATATTTGCATAAGTTCCCAGGGAGTAGTACAAACACTCAGAACTCTTGTAAGAACTCAGACATTGACAAATCACAGAAATGCCTTTTCAAACAGTGATTTAAATAATATAAAATCAGCCACCAAGATGGATTTACTTTATAATGACAATGAAAATAATTTAATTTCCCAGGGTTCAATTAAAACTACAAGGGAAATTTAAACCCAAGCTTTTTAGCTGCAGAGGAACGTGATTTTGTTGTTGGAGGTGGTTCTTGCATAATCCATCTTGCTATGAATTTTTTAATGGGGTGTAAAAGCAGCTTGTCTTCCTGCAGCTGTAAAGAGAATTCCTGCCTGGTTTGGGTTCCCCTAGTGGATTGCCTACACAGCCAGCGCAGCAGCCCGTCCTATTGCTGCACTAAGGAAAGCTGAGCAGCTCTGCCTCTGACTGGCAGGAAAATACAAGTCTTTTGTTATTGTTTTAATTTTTCTTCCTTTAAAAGGGTATTCAGTGCTGCTGAAAGGCGCTGGCTGGAGAGTCAGCCACCAGACAGAGTCAGCCTGCAAGCCGTGCCCTGACAAAGCACCGCCTGGGGTGTGCATGCCTGTGGGGTACTGTGCTGAGTCAGCAGCGGATGCAATTTGTTGGAGTGGAACACCACAGAAGCTGCTGAAATAAAGGGATCAAGCTTAACTGTTAGTTCTCCCTTCAAGTATAGACTCCTCCTTCGACACTGGAATCTCCCTTCCTAGTTTCGTTCAGGGTTTAAAAGAGAACTGGATAAATTCATGGAGGTTAAGTCCCTTAACACTATTAGCCAGGCTGGGTAAGGAATGGGGTCCCTAGCCTCTGTCAGAGCGGGGTGCTGGATGGCAGGAGAGAGATCACTTGATCATTATCTGTTAAGTTCACCCACTCCGGGGCACTTGGCATTGGCCACTGTCGGCAGACAGGATACTGGGCTGGATGGACCTTTGGTCTGACCCAGTACGGCCTCTCTTATGTTCTTATCTTCAGTTTAATAAGCCAAGCAAAGAGAGACCGTGAGACCCTGCGGCTCACCCTGCTACCCTGAAGGAAGACAGCCAGCTCTACTCGGATAAGTAATGGAGTGGATCCATGTATAGTTGTCAGATCTATACAGTAGCCTAACTCCATATGACAGTCCAGTGAGCAGATCTGACCAGGCCCACAGACATACACAATGGACCCGATTCTGTTCTTCCTTGTCCTGACATGGCTATGAAATAACTGTAAGAGCTACTCCCAGTGTACTCTGATTAGTGTAATAGCACACAGAGATCCTCTTCTTTCTCAGTTCACATTCCTCTAGGTGCCACTGGATGTCACTCTGTTCCACTTCCCAGCTGCTTCTCCCCTACCCAAATCCTCACTTATTTAGCAGACAGTCTGCACTGCTTTGTACAGAGCAGAGACAAAGGCAGTCCTTTCCCCAAGGAGCTTAGAAATCATATTTTTCTTATTGTTAAGATTGGGAACCAATTCTGCTGATCGAAATCACATTTAAAAGTGTTCTTCTGAACTGCGCTTATTTCTTAAAGAGAAAAACCTCAGTTCATTTAGCTCAGCCCCGCTGACGCAAGTCACATTCTGAGCAGTGCTTCTGACTGCAAACGCTCCTGGAAATAAAGCTTCTAATAGAGAGATGGGCTGAAAGAAACCTCCATATCTAAACATCCTATGAACTCTGTGGGGAGCTTGAAACCTCAGCCCAGATGAATATCTGTATTTTCATAATGGGCTAGAAACCCCAGACTGTGTGTTTCATGATCTAGATGTGAATTTAGCAGCTGAAGACCATTTCTGATAATAAATGGCATTCCTAAGCTATCAGTTATTGGTGCAGTCAAGCTGGAAAATGGCCTCCTGAGACAGGAATAAATCCTGTACCAAATTCAATAAATTTACAATGATGGAAGAAATTAATCAATGATCCCTGGAGGATGGCATGGACTGCACCCTCAGCAAGTTTGCAGATGCCACTAAACTGGGAGGAGTGGTAGATACGCTGGAGGGTAGGGATAGGATACAGAGGGACCTAGACAAATTAGAGGATTGGGCCAAAAGAAATTTGATGAAGTTAAACAAGAACAAGTGCAGAGTCCTGCATTTAGGACAGAAGAATCCCAAGCACTGCTACAGACTAGGGACCGAGTGGCTAGGCAGCAGTTCTGCAGAAAAGGACCTAGAGGTTACAGTGGATGAGAAGCTGGATATGAGTCAACAGTGTGCCCTTGTTGCCAAGAACTCTAACGGCATTTTGGGCTGTATGAGTAGGGGCACTGCCAGCAGATCAAGGGACATGATCATTCCCCTTTATTCGGCATTGGTGAGGCCTCATCTGGAGTACTGTGCCCAGTTTTGGGCCACACACTACAAGAAGGAAAGAGTCCAGAGGAGGGCAACAAAAATGATAGGGGTCTGGAGCACATGACTTATGAGGAGAGGCCGAGGGAACTGGGATTGTTTAGTCTACAAAAGAGAAGACTGAGGGGGGATTTGATAGCTTCTTTCAACTACCTGAAAGGGGGTTCCAAAGAGGATGGATCTAGACTGGTCTCAGTGGTGGCAGATGACAGAACAAGGAGCAATGGTCTCAAGTTGCAGTGGGGGAGGTATAGGTTGGATATTAGGAAAAACTTTTTCACTAGGTGGGTGGTGAAGCACTGGAATGGGGTCCCTAGGGAGTTGATGGAATCTCCTTCCTTAGAGGTTTTTAAGGTCAGGCTTGACAAAGCCCTGGCTGGGCTGATTTAGTTGGGGATTGGTCCTGCTTTGAGCAGGGGGTTGGACTAGAACCTCCTGAGGTCCCTTCCAACCCTGATATTTTATGTTTCTATGAAATGACACAGCACGAGACCTGTAAAAGTGTGCCCCTTTCTGGCCATTTTATTGTTGTAATGATAGAGGGGATCCAACTTCACAACTGCAAGACGCTGGGCTTGGAGTGCTTCAAGAGTACCATGCAGCTTGCATCAGTTGCGAGACCTTGGAGGATGCATGGAGAGGTTTTCAATGGCTCCTTTGAATGAGGACGGCTCCTACACCAGATCAGAGGTTCCCCCTCCCATCCAGCAGAAAGTGAATTTACAATAAACTTATTTTCGGATATGGTTCCTGGTTTATTCTTGCTGTTGATTCTGACTTCATGAGTTTTCACCCTGGCAGACTAAGCAAGGTGAGCTTCTTCCTCTTCAAGCACAAACCAACCAATATTTGATGTTTATCTTAAAAATCCAGCTCCCGGAGGCACGTGAATAGGTGAGAATCTCAGCTTTCATTTTTTTTAAAAAAAGACCTTTCTGCCCCGCAGGGTTGCACAGAAAATCTTGAAACCGTGATCTTAGAGACTCTAAAAAGAAAGGCAAATAATTTCCCTGATTTTTTTAAATCTCATGATTTTGAAACTAAACTCATGATTTTAGGTTATTTGAGCATGATTTCTGAACACTTGGGGTTACTGATAAGGAATTATATAGGGGCAGAAACCCCAAGAACTTTGGGATTTTTTTCTCCCTTCTCAAAGGTTTCTGCCGGTGAATCTGCTTATTTTCCTGGGTTTTTCTCTGGTTTAGCACTTTGCCAGAATTTTATATAGTGGATTATAATTTGCACTATCAACTCATGCACAGGGTTAGGTCAGGTTTATGCCTTGTCTTAAGACAGCTCATTATGTTTTTATGTCACTTGCATATAATGCAAACCAATAAGAGCTATGGTCAGAGAGGATTCAGACTAACGGAGCATTTTCTGTGGTAGCTGGTTGGAAGTGTTTGGGATGGGTAGGTAATAATGATCTTGCCAGGTTGGGCTTTGTTAACTGACAGTGCTTGTATCTAGAGCTAATTCTTGGGTGAATACCATCTGGTCATGGTGACTTGTTACTGTTTCATTTATCAATTTGTTCCCAGATCACCTCTATTGACATTTCAATCTGGGACAATTCCTCAGATTTGTTAACTAGCTAATTTCTTAATTAACTTCCTTTGGCCCTCTCAAAGACACCTTTCCATGCTGAGTACTAAGGCAAAGGCCAGCCCCTGTAGTTTGAAAAGTTTGTTAGTAGTCCAGAGAAAAATAACATCGTAATTGTTCAGATTCTTTGAACTGCTTTGGTTTTGGGTGCACATCAAGGTGCTGATTTTCATCAAGAAAGCCCTTCATACTATATGTCCTGGCTACCTTTGAGACTTGCCTCTCTCCTTATGGACCATCTCAAAGGCTGGTGAGATCCACTGGGATTCTTTTGCTTTCAATCCTTGTGGGTGGTACCTGGCCAGGTGTCCTCAGCACTGGAATTCATTTCCCCCAGTGTTATGGGAAAATCCAAGTTATTTACCTTAAGTGCTTAGGTATGTGTTAAGATCTAGCTATGTGTTGAGCCTTTTGCTTGAGAATAGTTGTTCAATTGGACAGAATTCTGCTTATGGGCAGGCAGGAGATGTTACAGATTCATTTTTTTGTGAACTGATGTTGTTCGATAAAAGGGGCCCCCTGCAATAAATTCCTCATTCCTCGTGGCCTTGCTTAACTTCCTTATCTTGTTCAAATATTGTTTGCCTTGTTCCCCCTCCTGTTTCTTCTCTGCTTGACTGAGTAACCGTAGAAAGCAGTTTGTGCAAGGTCAGCCTGAAATGATACAGGAGAGGACACATACCTAGTATCTTTCCTTTGTCTGTCTTAAACCTATAAATACTGATGTGTTGGTCTAATAAAGCTGCCACATGCCTCCCAAGCTACTAGCCTGAGGGTGTGTGTGTGCCCTTTGATCAAAGTTGCTTGGCCTCAGTGTGTTTCTTATATGGCCTCTGACAGTTTCGAGCTATAGCCCAACTCTGCACTACCTGGGTGTTGGAATGGTGAGTAGGACAAGCTGATTTTTACCTAACAATGTTGTATTTTGAATGTATTTGCAGCCAGTGACTGCAGACGTGATGTTTTTGAATAAAGTTCATAAATTCCATTAAATGCATTTTATCTCCAGTTTTCTCCCAAAAATGTCACCTTCTTCCTCCTCTCATTTCATCCTTCACATGTTTCTTTACCTTTCTTCTGTTTTTATGTTGCTGAGAAATCCCTCTTGTCTCCTGAAGTTCATTAATCAGCATGATCAATGTGCTCTCAGCTGAACCCTACAATCAATCTGTAAAGTGTATTAGGAAAAAAGGCTGATATGTTCATTGACAATATTTATTGTACTTGAGTACAAATATTGCAGCATAGTCTGTGTGACTGTCCGAGCGGTGTCTGGATCTAGGGAAGGTCATTCCTGAGCAAGAGTAGCCTCTCTACTGCACAAACTGTAACTAACATATAGTGTGCCCTCTATAGACTGTAACAGGAGAGAAACAGTAATTGCATAGAGTGGTTCCTCTCTGTGGAGAGGAGCGTTTACACCGCAGATTTGACATGGTTCCAGAGATGTGGTATTCAGCTCTGCTTTGTTTTGTGCAGGGGTCTCTTCTCTGCAGTGTTATTTCGCAGTCTGTTGCTGAAGGGACTCATAGAGGACATAAATGCAGGCAAGTGCTTTCTTAAGAAGACTTCATTCATGTTCTGGGTTGTTCTCAAACTAAACTAAGGGCTGGTCCTCACTACGGCGGGGGATCGACTGTAGATACGCAACTTCAGCTATGTTAATAACGTAGCTGAAGTCGGCGTCTCTACAGCCGACTTCCCTGCCGTCCTCACGGCAGTGGTGGTTGGTGGCACGCTCCCCCGTCGACTCCGGCTTACTCCTCGCGGCGAGCTGGAGTTCCGGAGTTGACCGCGGTGCCGCTGGCAATCGATTTATCGCATCCTGTCAGACGCGATAAATCGATCGCCAAAAGACCGATTTCTGCCATGCCAAGTGAGGACAAGCCCTAAAGGTTATTCTGACTTGAAGTGCCTGCTCTTTGGGTGTTGAAAAGAAACAATTCCCAGCTAGGCTCCTTCTCTTACTCTGCACTAGCCTAACAGAACAGTGGGACCTAGTGACATCTGAATCTGGAAAGCCTCCCTCATGTCCCAAGAAAGGTTTTACTTTTTTCTGTTATTCTCTAAGGCAGAGAATAACATTTTCCTCACAGAATGAGCCAGACTCAAGAACTAAAAGTCTGATATACGCACAGAGAAGCCACAATGTAATAATTTCCAAAGAACCAGGAAGACAGAACCAGGAAGGTAGGAACATAGACAGAGCAAGACCCAACAACTAACACACATGAAATGAAACCTCTGACTTCCCCAAGGGCCCACCCCTCAGCCAGTGTCACATGAGTCAATCACTGTTCAGGAATTTAGTCTCTCAAGAACCAGCCATGCTTACGGACCCACCCTCAGGGGGTATAAGACTTAGAAGCCAGATAAGCTGCCTGTTTTCCTAGTTACTGAAGGACTTCATGGGAAGGGGGTAACTCAGGTTTCAGGTGCTCAGCATAAAACACCAGGAATGACATGCTTCAGACAGGCCCAGGGGACTTAATGTTCCTAGATCAGCAGTTGTGCACATATCTATACCCAAAGCATTCTTCCCTTCTGCTTAAGAGCACCCTTTCAAGCCCAGCTACTGGGTGTTAAGTGTTACCCTGCATGCAGGACAAGGAAGGTGACTTAAAAGTACTGTACCTCCATGCTGCAAACAGGAAACTTCAGCCAGCTTCCCTTAAAGAGAGAGACACAGCTTCCCACCTCTGAACTGTCAGACACCGTTTAGCTCCATCCTCCCTCCTGAAATAGCAAACCACTGTCACCTCAACATGGTTTGCAGCACCAGCTGCAGCCTACAAACTGCAGCATGGAGAGCTCCAGAGGCGCTTGCTTCCCCTAAAGGTCCCTGTGACTGAAGGGGAGGGAAGGTGCATGTGAGACAGGCCCTCTGTTAAAGATCTGATCTGTGCTACCAAGAGGTTTGGGGACTCCTTGCTGAGCCAGAAAGCAGCTCAGTCCCTTGAGTGGGGTCCAGCTGTATTCTTCCTCACTCAGCCAGTATCCCTGCAGTTTTCCACACATTGAATGTCCTCCCACATTTCCCTTTTAAATATTCTTCCACTGATGAGCCTCTCTCTAATGACCCCCTCCCTGCCCCGCTCCAAAGGAAGGAATAAATTTGAGACTAGCCACATAGCCTGTTATCACCACAGCCTATTCTGGCTGTGACCAATGTCATTGGAGGGAGACACTGAGCCTCCTGAGAAGGAGCAGCACGTGTGTGCAGTGCAGCGTTGGGTCTGATACATTCACATTGAGGAGCAGGGCTCTGGGAATCTGAATGCATGAGGCTCGAGCTTTAGACCAGGCCTGCACAACTCGGAAAGCAGCGTGGGCCATATTACTGCAAAAAAACCCAGCTGCGGGCCGAAAACCCCACCCTCGCCCCACTCCCATCCACTTCCTCCCTCCCCACCACTTGGCTTGCCTCACCCCCCGCGGGCAGCACATGTTGTGCAGGCCTGCTTCAGACTGTAAATAGATTCTCTTCCCAGCAGCACCTCCTCTGCGTGGCCTGGGGCAGCCACTAACTCCTTGATGCTTCCATGGGGCAGTAACTGCTGCCTCAGGGGTGCTGGGCTTTCTGCTCATGAAATGCTCCCCCAACTACTGCAGTGCAGAGCGTTATTACTGTTGTTGCAATGTGGACGAATCCCCTGGAAGATACTATGCGCACTTGTGCGTCCTAGGCCCTCTAGTTTTGACAGGGTCTCTTTTAGTGCTGGGAGGGCAGAGGACAACAGGAGACGTATCCGTGAGATAGTTTAGCCACTCGTACCATGGACAGACAACAAAACTGACCTGGCCTCATGGTGCCGAGCTGTTGTGCACAGACTGGTACCACACTATGGCTGGGAGAGCTGCAAGTCCCGTGCCCGTGAGGCTCAGTGAATTGTCTCTTTGTTGTACAATTACTCATTCCCAGCTCCTGACTCCCCATTCATGGGCAGGCTGATGCAGCTAGCTACTGTGCTCAATGAATAGAGTCGCCTATTGTTCAGGGGCTGGTCACTGAACTTCCTTGCCTTTCTGTCAGATGGGCTGTTGTTTTAACTCTTATTGTTTTGGTTATTTAGGGAGGCAGAACTGTGATTCATATCCATTGTTGTGAGAGGTGCAGCGTCTACATCTACTTGTAGTTAGGTCCAAATCCTGTGACCCAGCCATGGGGAGGTATTATGGGATGCAGCAGTGACCATGACTTTTGTGCTCTTTGAGCTACTGGGAGGGCTCTGCTCCACTCCTAAGTCATTAGGAAAACACCCTGGGCAGGCTCAAGCTTTGATCCATGAAACAAATTCTTTTGCACCAGATCTCTTTGACTTAACAAGTGTGCATGGCCTGTACACAGCATGAGGCTCGCTTGCATGAAGAAGCCCTGGCTCCCCTGAGATGTGCTCTCGAAAGGTTTGGGGGTAAGAGCATAGCACAGCTTAGCACGCTAATGGCTGGTGTAGTAATCCTCTCAGCTTAGTGCTTTCTCTGCCCACTCCTGACATCATGTTTGCTTCTTGCCTACATGCTCAGGGTCTAACAAACCACCATATTTAGGGTGGGGAAGGAATTTCCACATGGTCAGAGTCACAGAATTGCATGCTCTAGGCCAGATGCTACATTCATTCAGGCAGGATAGACTGAGAATTTATCATTTAACGGCTATCAAAATGGGAATTTTTCACCTTCCTCTGCAGCATGGGTCACTTGCAGGTTTAAACTAGTGTAAATAGTGGATTATCAGTAACTTAAAGTTTTTAAACCATGATTTCAGGACTTCAGTAACTCAGCCAGAGATTAGGGGTCCATTACAGGAGTGGGTGGGTGAGATTCTGTGGCTGGTAATGTGCAGAAGATCAGACTAGATTATCACGATGGTCCCTTCTGACCTTAAAGTCCATGAGACAACAAAGTGAACCAGTATCAGAGGAGTAGCCATGTTAGTCTGGATCTGCAAAAGCGACAAAGAGTCTTGTAGCACCTTTATAGACTCACAGATCTTAGGGATCATAAGCTTCTGTGGGCTAAGACCCACTTCAGACATGCAGCTACACATGCTTATGGCAACTGTTTTCAGCCCTGGAGCCACAGCTCCAAAGAAGGTTGTGAGCAGGAGGCATGGCGGGCCCAGGAGGGAATCTGACCTAAAATACCCTGGCAAATTAAACTCTGGTGTAACTCCTTTGAATTCAGGGGCATTACACTAGAATTGAATCTGAACAATCATTGTATTTCAATGGAGCTTTAGTGAACAAGAAGTCACATAACGTCACTGAGGCACCGAGAATGAGGAACACTCACGGCAATTGGGCACACAATCGTCACCTTGCCATCAGCAAATGCTGCGACCAGCATACATGACTCAGTTTCCTCTGCCATGCTGAGCCATCTCAGTCCGGCAGCTGCGCGGGCTAGTGCAAGAACTCACTTTTCCCTGGCTTTAAATCCCTGCTCTGCCTCACTGCTCCTGTAGCTGGTGGAACAGAGAGTGAATAGGGGTTTGAGGTAGGCTACGGCCTTATACATTTACAGCAGTAACATTCTGATAGCCCTTAAATGTGGAATTCTTAGTCTGATCTGCCTGAATGAATGTAGCACCTGGGCTAGAGCATGCAGTCCTGAATACAGCACTGTGCCCTGCTGCTCTGTTTTCTCTCCTCACGGAGAATGCCTGCTGTGCTGTCACAGCTGACAATCACTAGTGCTCTGCTAGTGTGAGATACTAGGGGCCTTTACACTGGTTTAAATTTGGAATGACTCCACTGATTATACATGGATGAGTGAGAGAAGAATCAGGCCCTGGAAGTGTAAATAGGACTAGTGTCTCTTGGAGTCCTTTCAGCATCTAATGAGAACTGCAGTTCTTTGTTGCCCTGTTCCAATAAATAAAGTTCCCCCAGGGGGTTTCACTTTTCCAACTATTTATCTGTGTATTTTTTCTTTTTCCTTATTCACTGAGGAACAACCCCGTCAAGAAAACTCACTTTCTGCTGGAGTGAAATATCTTTGTGCAAACTTCCATTCCACCTGACAGATCAGTCCCCAGGAAGCCAGGAGTCCTGATACAACCTGAGCATCCTTTCTCTTCTAGAATGCCTAAACTCACAGAAAAATTAACATTCCAGAAAACCACATCTCCAAAACTGAACAGTTCTACCCCTAATCTGAAGGGATTACTTAGAGTTTACAGTGTATCTTTCAATATGATTCATGACTGGTTTGACAGAGCAACAAGAAAAGGAATTCACAGGATAATTCCTGGGGGCCTGCAGGAAGGTTTGTTTCACCATTGAAAGGAGTGTCTTGAGCTTTTGAATATTTGTAAATGAACAAGGTAAACATTTAACGCTGATTTTAAATCTGTTACTGTAACTGCATGCACAACTGAGAAATGACGGACATCTATGGCATGGATACTACACTCTGTGTTCTTTAAGAGGGAGCAAGGCTTGTGCACCTGGGAATTATTAGTTCACTCCAAGTGGAATTTAAGAGAGCACACGTGGGCCATATAAGTAGGAGAAACCAGATAAGCTAGAAGGAAGCTGAAGGGTAGAGTGGCACACCAAGGAGTGAGGTGCCTGAGAGAATGACAAAGTCTCCAGAAACAGACTGCTCCCTGCAGACGATCTTTGGAAGGAGGGAGGCATCATCAGGAAGTCAGTTGAGGGGTTCACTTGTTGATGTCAACAGTCAAAGCTTATGCTGAGAGGTTGAAAAGAGCTAAGGGCTAGGAAGCCTGTGGAGGGACTAGCTGGTTGACTTTTCTGAGGCAATGCTGGGAGGCTGAAAAGGACTAGGAGCTAGTCTGCTGCCCTTCTGAGCCAGAGAGCAATGGCCAGAGAAAGTGGAAGAGAGCTGAGGCTGAGAGAAGCAGAGAGAGCTGCCTGATGGCTCCCAGAGCCAAGGAAGGTGCGGGATGCAGGAGCTGGGACATGGTAAGTGTTGTGTGGGCTCTATCTCTACTTGATGAATTGTCTGGACTATGGCTATGAGACCTGGGCTATTGTTTGTGTGCACTGGGGCTTTCTTTTCTAATAAATGAATCCTGCTAGGGCTGACAAAGAGTCCTGTGGCACCTTAAAGACTAACTAAAGTATTAGAGCATAAGCTTTCATGGGCTAATACCCACTTTGTCGGATGCATCCGACGAAGTGGGTATTAGCCCACGAAAGCTTATGCTCTAATACTTTAGTTAGTCTTTAAGGAGCCACAGGACTCTTTGTCACTTCTGCAATTCCAGACTAACACAGCTACGCCTCTGATTCCTGCAAGGGCTGTATCTATACTTGGGGAGATGCTTTGGCTCTTTCTGGATTTTTGAAGGAGAAAAACTGAGGCAGGTGTGCCTGTTATGCTGTGGCCTGCCAGAAGAAAGTGCTGCAGTTGGGAGTACCGTATGAGAGCCAGTGTGTGCATTATGAGCTTTCGTGTACAGTGAGTATGTATGCAGTCTTCTGATGTGCATTTATGGTAACAGCATGTGACTTAAACATACAGGTGTATACACCTGTAGCCCACACAATGGGGAGCCTGACTTGGGGGAAAAAAAATCCTGCTTTAATATTTATTTTGGAGATGCTCCTGCTCCTGCACCTGTTGAAGTCAATAGCAAAACTCCTGGTTGCTTCTGAGGAACAACAGTCCCAGTCCCTTAATCACTGATGGGTGAAGTTCAGTTGCTGGCTCAGTTCAGAGAAGTGTCCCGATATTCTGGCTTATCTCACTGCTGGTGGGTTCCTGGGTCTGGCAGTAGTGGGCTGTGACTTTCAGGACTATCACTTCCTTGCAGCATTCCTAGAATTCCAGGCGCTCTTACAGTATGTCCACATTTCCCATTCTAGTCTGAGCCTTCTGAGTCATCATTTGGTGGCTTTTTTTAAAGCCCAGCTTCTAAAGGCTAGTGATTACAGGAGAACCTGGGTTTCATTGTGTGTGTTACATTATTTAATAACATTTTAAAAAAAGAAGTTTCCAGCTCTTTTTGGTTGTGAAGAAAAACCTGAAAACCTTACCTGAGTGTCCTTTCAAAGTTCAGAACCCAGCAGGCAGACAAAAAGAACCTGGTGTGTATTAAATTTGTTAGTTGCTTAGTTGTCTTACAGGAAAAAAAAAATCTCATGGTGTTTGGGGCCTGACTCAGAATTTTTTAACATTTGAAGTTGATAAAAGTGAAGCTACAGATGGGCTGAACGTATCCAGACTTGTGGATCTGCATTTAATTTGCAGTCTGATATGAGGAATATCAGATATCAGGAATGGCAATATTCAAAAACCTGTAGGAGAGCACTTCAACCTCACCGGACACACCATAAAAGATTTAAAGGTCAGCATTTTGCAGCAAAAAAACTTCAAGTCCAGACTGCAAAGAGAGACTGCAGAGCTGCAAGTCATTTGCAAATTTGACACTATCAATTTGGGACTGAATAGAGATTTTGAATGGCTAGCTAACTACAAGAGCAGCTTCTCTTCTCTCGCTATTCACACTTCCAGTTCAGCTGCTAGAGGAACACCTCACCCTCCCTGATTAGAGATAACAAGCTGGTTCAGCCTCATTGGACTAACCTTGTTATCTCCCACCTGATTCTTGCCTACCTATTTATACCTGCCCCTGGATACTTCCACTGCATGCATCCGACGAAGTGGGTATTAGCCCACGAAAGCTTATGCTCTTAAAAATTTAGTTAGTCTTTAAGGTGCCACAGGACTTTGTCACTTGGAACAGGAAAAGCATTATTTGAGTGCTTAATAGAATGTACATCATTTAATTTGCTCTCTCTTTCTGTTAGTCTAACAGAGTCTTGCAACAGAGCATGCTACTGAGATTGGCCCAAACCAAACTGTCTACCCAACTCACATCTCTGGTGTGCAGGAACTTGGACACTAAAGCTGATACTGTCAGAAGCATCCACTAATCTTGAGTGCCCAGCCTGCATCTTAGGCATCTCGAATTGGGCACCCAAAACTAGTGAACACTTCTGACAATTGAAGCCTCGGTGATTATGCAAACCACTTTTCCTCTTTGTGCTTTAGCTTCCCCACCTATATCATGAGGATGATATTTGCCAATCTTTGAAAAACTTGAGATCCTTTGATTAAAAAACACTAAACAAGTGCAAAGAATTGGCTTCCTCGTAGATCCAACAATCCAGACACTTTGACCTTCACCTGACTTGCTCTTTGTAGTCTGTACGGGATGTCACTTACTGTCTTTTCATAGAGTTTGTGGCCAGAAGGGACCACTGGATTATCTAGTTTCATCTCCTCTATGTTGCAGGCCCCTGAACACCAACCCACAACAAGCCCAGCAAAGACCTAGACCAAATATTACAGTTCTTTTGTCACTTACTTCGCTACTTGGACTGGCCATTCCCCAGAGGTATCTTGCTGCTCTCACTGCTGTTTTTGGACAGTCTGTTTAGGGAGGTGGTATCTCAGAAAGCCAAAATTTCCCTCTGTGAATGAGGAAATATTGCCTTGTTGTTGGAGCAAAGGGCTGGGAGATGGGTTTTCCTAAGTTCTCTTCCCTGCTCCGCCACCACACTCATTGTGTGACCATCAGCCAGGACTGGCTGTAGCTTTTTTGCTGCCCCAAATACCAAGAGCACAACTGCCCAAGAAAAAAAACAAAATAAAAAAGGCCACCCCTTGAAATGTGCCATCCGAAGAATGGCTGGAATGCCGCCCCTTGAAATTTGCTTCCTTTACTGGTGCCTAGAGCGGGCCCTCTGTGCTTCAGATTACCCTCTCTGAAATGGGAATAATGCTGCTTATCACACAGGAATTTACTGAGGCTTTTGAACACTTTTTTATATAATGTGTTGAGGGTCTCGTGAGTAAAGTGCTATTATTTTATTTGATACTAAGATAAGTCAAAGAATGTTGGCATGGTATAATTAAGGAAATGCATTAGGAAGTAATGTGAAATATGACAATATGTAATATGACCTTTTTGAAATTAAAACCATTTAACACCTGCTTGGGATTCTAATGATTGCTAAACAACCCCTAAAGCTGTAGCCTCATGGTTTGACATGTCAATAGAACCCCTTGATGTAGTGGCAACCTTGTCATTTGTGATGGGTTAGTAAAACTATAAATAGAATAATAACCAAACATTATTTAATGGGATAAAATTGCCCATCTAGAAAAGGTTTATTCAAATCAGAACAGGGTCAGAAGGAACATTAATTCCCATTTTCCACTTCTGACAGTAAAATTCCAAAATAAGAAGGCTGCCACTGCAATTAGGAGGCCCTCTGGCGCAGCGGAGGGTATAATTATTGTGAGAGAACTATTCCCCCTGGGGTTAATGATTCACCAAACATATCTAAGTACATCTAAATTCCAAGGGGCGGGGGAGAGGAGCATTTTCTCACAAGCATCACGTACCTTGTTTAAGTGCTGTATTATTACTTGGCACATTACGGAAAAGTTATTTTAATAAGTTTGTAGCATCTCTATTTACTTAGAGGAGACTTTTAGAAAAGGCAGAATCAATTTGCAGTTAATCAGATAGGTAAAGCTTGCAACTAGGATGTTGATATTTCTCTGGCTTACCTCTTTAAGAGATGCTCATTGTAGTAATTCTTTATTTGCCTTTCAAACACCTTACTGCTTCATCCTTGCTGGATATCCCATTGCTGCCATCACCAAACTCGTGACTGTCCGAGCTGTCAGGATGATGAGCAGCTGGTTTGTGTAGCTAATAGCCGTGCTTCCCCCTTTAGCTCGATGGCTGGAAGTACTGGATCCTTCCATTGCCCACCCACCTTGCCCAGGCTCTGGCTTTCCAGTATGTTCTAAATTCAGCTTTTAACATTGGGAATGCTGCTTTCAGAGTGGTTTAGTGGTGAGAGCACATGACTGGGACTTAGGCTAATTTGACTTGCCCAACACCATATGCTTTCTGTGCCTGTATCTGTAAAACTGGTGGAGGCTTTCGGTACTCTGCTTTTTCTTCTCTCTTACAAAACACAGCACTTGTACACAGCTGAAAGAGTGTCTGTATACTGGAATCCCCTTCTTTCTGAGCTCCCCGGGCCTATGTCTCCTCTCACCAGCCTGACTGGTGACTCCAGTGCTATTCTGGGTTTACAAGCAGTGTAAGTGAGACAAGAAATAGGCCCTTCACCCGTAATAAATGGAAGGTTGCTACTCTGAAGTATTAATAGAATATGCTATTATGACCTTTATCACATATGTTATGTGTGGACAAGAGAGGATAGTAGAATTTTCATATTAGAACACTCTTGTAAGTAGTAAGTAACCTGGATTTAATGGCAGTGTAATGTGGTCCATGTATTGGACTATGCCTTTCTTTTCAAGACCATTATACCAACTTAACTAAATTAGTACACCCACATGGGGTGGGTGCACCTATTCCAGTTTGAGTGCCCTCAGTGTAAGTGCATAGCTTACGTTGGTAAAGAATGCAATGTCTATATAAGACACTCTTACACCATAATAAGAGAGAGTCCTGTTGTACTGATGTAGATGGAATAAATGGATCAAAGGAGTTAACATAACCTGTCACTATGCAACATTAAACTGTGTTAGACAAAGCTTGGGGTTTGGCATACAGAGACCTCAGCCAGCTTACTACCATGGTAAAAACATTCCATTAAAATTCTTTTGAACCTTTTATTAAAGAGACAGCAAAGAAGGAAAAACAGTTAAAGCATTTGAAATGTAAAGTATTAAGTAAGGATTTAATTTTAACACATTCCTTGTTCCCTTTCCCTTCACGTGGAGAGTTTTTAGAAGGAAAAGCCTTTGTTTGATGATATCAAAGATGCTAAGAACTGTTCTTTTGGGGAAAAGAGGTTAACTGCTGTGGGCTGGAGCTGCTGTTGTCAAAGGCCAATCCTGTTTTATCCCAGGTGGTGGTTAGGATTCAGCCAGAGCTAGCAGGGGTGACAATGTCATGTGGGTGCCTCTCACCCAGTTTGGTCAGAACATCTCTGAGGATTAGAAAGAAGCAACTTGGGGATCCCAGAAGATGGCATGGCAGACATCATGGCCAAGCTCACTCCCAAATTCTTCTCTTAAGTGTTTTTCTATAAAGACCCCAAAAGAGAGTGATGGGTGGAATAACCCATCCCTGCACTATTTTGTCCACCAAGTAGGCCAAGTTTCTGGCACCAGTTTTGATTCATTGAGGTGTGTTGTTCTTGGTTGTTGTTTTTTTTTGGTTCCAGACTATTATTTGCCAGACATAATCTTCACACAGTCGTTGATTTATATCACTGCTCTACAGCCAAAATGCTTCTGAAATAAATGTAGTCAAACTT
>ML677401.1:16019683-16089648 GCA_007922305.1 Dermatemys mawii
GAGATTAGGTGCCATAATCTGGTGTTTAGGTGCTCAAATCCTTTAGTATCATCAGGATTTAGCTGTATCAGTAGAGGTCATGGTCTTATGTGGCTCCCTCTCTCTGGCCAGTCTAGCCAAAACATTTCTCAGGATAGAGAAGCAGCAGCTCTGGGGTCCCAGGAGATGCTGGTGGGGGGCGGGGGTCACAGCTGTGATGGTGAAGCTTACTCCTTCCTCTTCTTTCAGTCAGCCAGTGTCAGGAGAGCTAGCTTTCCCCACCCAGTCTCTTCTTTGAAAGACCCTCACAAGGGAGTGGTGGTGGAATAGCCCATCCCTGCATTATTTGGGTCACCAGTTAGGCCTCATTTCCCACACATCAGTTTTGGTTCATGGATTTCTGGTTCCAAACACTTCTTGTTTACCAGGCATGATTTTAGCAGTCCTTGAGTTATATCAGTGGGCCCTGTTTGGAGTAGTTCAGTCTGCCTCCCTTTTGCACCTTTCTGCATCAACATTGAGTTGCACATTTAGTTGTGATATCTTATGAACTTTCACTCACTTTTCACAGCCGAGCACTCAAATCACAGCAGCATTCCCCTGAGAGATGGGAGATTGAAATAGGGCCTCCCGCATCAGCTCTCGAACTGCTAACCTAAGACAGGTCTTTCCCCGCTTGCCCTTGGAAGAAGTGGCTTAGGTGTCTCCAGCAGAGTCAGGCATCTCAGTCCAGCTTGGCTTTAGGTTCCTAATTCCCTGGAGGGGGCAGGGCTTAGCATACACCCCTCTCATCAGCATCTGCTATTGGCTAATGTAGGCAGCTGCCTGCCTACCCTGCTGGCTTTTGTGGATCCTATTCTTAGGTGCCTATCTCTCTCCACTCATTGGATAGGAAGTCTAGGTGCCAAATCCAGGGTCTGTGGCTTGCACTGGGTGCCCAGTTGCCTAAAAGTTTGATTTCACAATGCCTAAGCCTCTTTGTTGATCTAAGCATAAAAGACATGCAGGCCCATGGAGGGACCTCTTAGCCTTATGTGAATTTGTATTTCTTTATATTTGATTTAAATGCAGCTCTCGTTAACTGCACTAAGTGACATTCTGCCCTCCCATTAAGGGAACAGAATAAAAAGGTGGGAATTATCCATTTTTTCTCAGGATTAGGTGAGCTTTCTTTGCTCTGTTCAGATGTCACAATGTGAGCTGGCCCTTTAAGAGGGTTGGGACTCGGCTTCACCTGTGCCAAGGATCTCTCACCTCCCCAGGTGAAGGGGATGTGTCTAGGGGTTGTGCAGTGGGTGTATGTGACTCAGAACCAGACCTGCTGGGGTACAGAAAAGGCAGCCAGAGGGCGGAAAGGGAGAGATTCAAAAGATGAAGGAAAGCTGGTTGAATTGTGCTGTGGGTAGAGAGTCCCCTTAGTTCCCAGGTAAAGGACCTGGGCTGGGGAATGCAAGTCTGTAAGGAGCAGCAGTCAGCAAGGAGGGTTGCAGGGAAACATAAACCCTGATAAAGCACTGGGGAAGAATCCGAAGGTCCCAGAGCTTGGGCTCCAGTCAAGCCTGAACATCTACACTGTAATTAAACAGCTTAGACTTCTTAGTTTATAAAACTAAGTGGGCGTGTGGACAAGGGCTGAAGGAATGCTATGCTATGGTAACACAACAGAACTAGAAAGAGAGCAGCAGTGTGAAAACACCAGCTGTGGTGATTTTTGATGTGTGATTAAAAGGTAAAATGAGGCAGCCGAGGGGTGTGATGCTAGACTGGGCATGATCCTATTAAAAGGTGGTAACTCAGAAACAATGGGCTCTAACATTAGACTAGACCATGTAGGCTCAGAAATTCACCTTCTATTTGTCAATAGGCAGACAGGACACCAAGGTAAACCGTTCCAGGCTGCTGTGTGTGTGTTTGCTTTTAACTGATTTCCCATGTCATCCTAGAAACCGGCCAAGAGTTAATTTCAAATGAGATGCTATGATTGTTGGCATAGTGCAGATTCTGGCATAGATTTTTTTTTTGTCCTGGAAAAAAATGTTTAATCTAAAGGGGAAATGTTTCACAGCTCAAAAGTTTATGAAACCTGAAACTTAAATTTTACTGACTGAATGGAACTCTGTGATGCACCCGCTTCCTCAGCAATCTCTGGTTGCCATATTGAGCCAACAGCAGATGCCATAAAATAGGACAACCCTCAGCCTACCTTAACCTGTCCTGAGACCTGGCACCTAGCTAGTCTAGGATCAGGGGAGCCTAAAAGTGGCTCAAAGCAGTTTGTCCACTCTCCTTGTGAGGTACACTCTGTGCTCCTTGGCCACATCTAACAGTCTAGGCGCTAGTTCTTAAGGTATCCTTCCTAATCTAATTTAATCTAATCCAATGTTGTTTATGCATTCCAATGAGCCTCTGACTCATCGCCTACGCACCTATTCATAAATGGGCTTTAAAAAAAAAAAGCTATCTTCCTTGCCTCCTCCATGATTAAATACCCATCTCTTTGCACATGCTCATTACAGGTGTATGAACTTGTTCATATCCCATAGGCACACTAGATTTTGGATAAAATTAAGGTAGAGATCTGGTGCCTGAACGCAGGACAGTTCAATGCATGCACTCCCTTATTATCCAAGAGGAGTGCACCCCCATTTCCCTTCAATCCGATGAATTAGCACTAGTGCAAGAGGTGAATGTATTCTAGCACTTTCGTGTCACTGTCTTAGGGTGTACGTGGAGTCTAGTATCTGTTTGTTTGGATAATGCTTTTCCCATATCCCATGAAGACACTTATGAGGCCAAAATATTTTGAGCCATGGTCTCCTCACCACATGCTGAGACCATAAATGATGGAAATAACATGAGATGGCAAGATCTTCTGTAACTCACTGCTCAGCATGTTCTCTCCATATCTTTCTTTTCTCTCCCACCTTGGTGCCTGATCTGCAGAGGATGTGTCTGGTACAGCTAGCAGCTAGCCAGCCTGGCTTGTTAGCTCAAGGTATACAGTGTGTCTACACTGTAATTAGACAGCCAGGACTGTCCATGCCAGCTGACACAGGCGAAGGGGCTCAGGCCCATGGACTGTTTATTGCAGTGTAGGTATTCAGGTTCCAGCTGGAGTCTTGGCTGTAGGACCTTGCGAGATGCGAGGGTCCCAGAGCTTGGTCTCCAGTCAAGCCTGAACATCTACACAGCAATTAAACAGCTTCTTAGCCTGAGCCCCCGAGCCCTAGTCAGCTGGCATGGACAGTCCTGGCTGTCTAATTGCAATGTAGACATGCCCATAGATACATTTTTAGCTCTGGAGGACCCTGGTTCAGTCAGCATGAATGGCAGTATGTGGACAGGTTACAGAGGGGAGCCGTGTTAGTCTGTATCAGCAAAAAGAACGAGGAGTCCCTATGGCACCTTAGAGACTGACCAATTTATTTAGGTATAAGCTTTCATAGGCTAGAACCTACTTCATTAGATGCATGGAGTGGAAAATACATCTTCCTACTGTATCTACCCAGAGAACATGAAAAGATGGGGGTTGCCATACCAACTCTAATGAGACAAATCAATTAAAGTGGCTATTGTCAGCAGGGGAAAAAAGCTTTTGTAGTGATAATCAAGATGGCCCATTTCAAACAGTTGACAAGAAGATGTAAGTAACAGTAGGGGGCAAAATTAGTATGGAGAAATAGTTTTAGTTTGTGTAATGACCCATCCACTCCCAGTTTTATTCAAGCCTAATTAGTGGTGTCCAGTTTGCAAATTAATTCCAGTTCTGCAGTTTCTCGTTGGAGTATGTTTTTGAAGTTTTTTTTGTTGAAGAATTGTGACTTTTAGGTCTGACATTGGAGAACACTTCAGCTACCCTGAACACTCAACCAATTTGTGAATGTTATAATTCTTGACATCTGATTTGTGTCCATTTATTTTGTGTAGAGATGGTCCAGTTTGGCCAATTTACATGGCAGAGGGGTATAGCTGGCACATGATGGCATATCGCATTGTGCAGGTGAATGAGCCTCTGATGGTGTGGCTGATGTGATTAGGTCCTATGATGGTGTTAGTTGAATGTAGACAGAGTTGGCATTGGGCTTTGTTGCAAGGATAGGTACCTAGGTTAGTGTGTGTGTGTTGAGGGGTGATCTGTAAGCAAGGACTGGTCTGTCTCCCAGGCTCTGTGAGAGTGAGGGATTGTCATCCAGGATAGGTTGTAGATCCTTGATGATGCACTGGAGAGGTTTTAGTTGGGGGCTAGAGGTTACTGTTAGTAGCATTCTGTTACTTTCTTTGTTGGGCCTGTCCTGTAGTAGGGGACTTCTGGGTACTCTTTTGGTTCTGTCAATCTGTTTCTTCACTTCAGTGGTTGGGTATTGTAGTTTTAAGAACAAGGGATTGGAGCAAATGCAGTTGTATCTTAGAGCTTGGCTGTAGACAATGGATTGTGTGATGTGGTCTGGATGGAAACTGGAGGCATGTAGGTAAGAATAGTGGTCAGTAGGTTTCTGGTATAGGATGGTGTTTATGTGACTATTGCTTAATTGCACTGTAATGTCCAGGAAGTAGATCTCTTGTTCTGTCACCTGGTCCAGGCTAAGGTTGATGGTGAAATGGAAATTGTTGAAATACTGGTGGAATTCCTCAAGGCCGCCTTTTCCATGAGTCCAGATGATGATGTCATCAATGTAGCTCAAATAGAGTAGGGGTGTTAGAATAATGCTTCCTCAGCTCTCGCCCCCTAAGTCAGCCATAAAAATGTTGGCATGCCGTGGGGCCACTGACTTGAAAGTAGACATTGTCCTCACCCACAACTATTTCACATTAGGGACAAAGTCACAAAGTTCAGCCACCAGGTTTGCCGTAACATTATCAGGGATACTATTCCTGACAGCTTGTAGTCATCTTCGAGTGGAATGTTGGTGTAGAGAGTTTCTACATTCATAGTGACCAGGATGGTGTTTTCTGGAAATCACCAATGGATTGTAGTTTCCTCAAGAAGTCAGTGGTGTCTCAAAGATAGCTGGGACCACAGGTAGCGTAGGGCCTGAGGAAAGAGTCTGCATAGCCAGACAATCCTGCTGTCAGGGTGCCAAGGCCTGAGATGATGAGGCATCCAGGATTTCCAGTTTATGGATCTTGGGTAGTAGATAGAATACCCCTGGCTGGGGTTCTGTGCAGATTTGCTCCTGTATTTTTTCAGGGAGTTTCTTGAACAGAGGCTGTAGTTTCTTTTGGTAACCGACAATGGGATCAGAGGATAATTGCCTGTAGAATGTGGTGTTAGAGACCTGCCTAGCAGCCTCTCTAATATTCATATTCATGGTCATACTCCAACCTAGTCATGATGACAGCCCACAAAAGCTTTTTCCCAAATACATTTGTTAGTCTCTAAGGATTTCACCACCCTCCTAGTGAGAGTGTTTCCTAATACCTAATTTGGACCTCCCCCACTGCAACTTGAGACCATTACTCCTTGTTCTGTCATCTGGTACCACTGAAAACAGTCTAGATCCATCCTCTTTGGAACTCCCCTTCAGGTAGTTGAAAGCAACTATCAGATCCCCCCCCTAATTCTTCTCTTCTGCAAACTAAATAATCCCAGTTCCTTCAGCCTCTCCTCATAACTCAAGTACTTCAGCTCCCTGATCATTTTCATTGCCCTCCGCTGGACTCTCTTCAATTTGTCCACATCCTTTCTGTAGTGGGGGGCCCAAAACTCCAGATGTGGCCTCACCGGTGCCGAATAGAGGGAAATAATCACTTCCCTCGATCTACTGGCAATGCTCCCTGCTCTTGTCTGGCAGTGTAACTGGGATCATATTCATAGCCTCAGAGAATAGTTATCAGAAAAGGCTTCTCCAGCTGTCAGACACCTTTGGCCTCACTTCTGTTCTGCTGTCATCTGTGTCAGATGACTCAGTAGCAGCCCACATTAAAGACATTATGTTAATTATGTAGCATTTCATTATATACTGTGATGGGTGACTGCCCAACACACACCCTGCAGGGTTGAATGTAGGCCAGATGGGCCAATTAACCCCTTCGTCAGCTGCTTGAGGCTCAGCTATGCAGGAATGTGGGGGTGGGGGCTAGAAAAGCCCAGGAGCTGAAAGCAGAAGGGGCTGCTGGGAAAAGACCGACAGGGGGTCAAGAGGCTGAAGTCTTCAGTCACTCCCTGGGAGGAGGAAGGTGGCTTTGGGTACTGGTAGGCCCAGGAAGAAAAGCGGACCCAGTGGTAGGAAGTGTGGTGAGGCTAGAGAGACAGGTCTGGGGCTGTTGAGCTGAGGGCCCCAGGGCTGGAACCTGGAGAAGAGGGTCGGCCCAGGTTCCCTGAACAGCCACAGAACTGCCTAGGATTATTGAGGAGTGAAATTACCCCCATTATGGGGGAGGAGGGACACCAACAGCAATCTGGCCGGAGGGCCAAGACACACAGAAGACCCCGCGGTTCCTGAGGGTGTGGGAGTAAGTGCAGGCAGACAGCAGAGACACAGTGACAGTGTGCCAAGCATGGATGGGGGAAGGAGGTGTCAGTCTTGTGCTAATTGCCAGAGTACCTGGAGAAGGCACCAGTCAGGCGGTGAGCGGTGCACTCTGTGACAAACACATACATCCTCCACCTCCAGGTGCCCTAGAGATGTGAGGAGGTCAAATGTCAAGGGTGAACAGTACCCAGCTTTCCACTGCAGCACTTCCTGTAAGTGTACCAGCAGGCCCACTTTTTAGCAGTGGGTTCTAGCACTTGTATGTCTGTAGAGTACCTAGTGCAATAGGGCCCAATTTGATCATGGCCTTTATGTAATAATTAACATTTAAAATATAGGAGTCCAGTATGTAAATGGAAAATGGGTCCATTGTTCCCACCCATGGAGTGGCTCTCTGTGTCTGGGCTGCAGACGGGAGGGGACACTTGCACAACTGAACTTCGAAGAATCAAACCAAAGTGCCTGTGACAGGTTTCCTGGGTGCATCCCTTGTGACACCAGTTGGTCCTGTTGCAGCACCGGGTTCATTCAGCCTCGTCTAGACCTGTCTTATTAACAGTCGCTGGAGACAATGACATTTTGTGACCACTCTCTACAGTAATGGTGCTGCAATCAAAACTTAAGAACATGAGAGGCCGTACTGAGTCAGATCAAAGGTCCATCTGACCCAGTATCCTGTCTGCTGACAGTGGCCAATGCCAGGTGCCCCAGAGTGAGTGACACTAACAGGTAAAGATCAAGTGATCTCTCTCCTGCCATCCATCACCCCCCTCTGACAGACAGGCTAGGGACATCATTCCTTACCCAGCCTGGCTAATAGCCATTAATGGACTTAACCCGCAGGAATTTATCCAGTTCTCTTTTAAACTCTGTTATAGTCCCAGCCTTCACAGCGTCCTCAGGCAAGGAGTTCCACAGGTTGACTGTGCGCTGTGTGAAGAACTTCCTTTTATTTGTTTTAAACCTGCTGCCCACTAATTTCAATGGGTGGCCCCTAGTTCTTCTATTATGGGAACAAGTAAATAACTTCTCCTTATTCACTTTCTCCACGCCGCTCATAATTTTATATACCTCTATCATATCCCCCCTTAGTCTTCTCTTTTCCAAGCTAAAAAGTCCTAGCCTCTGTAATCTCTCATCATATGGGACCCGTTCCAATCCCCTAATCATTTTAGTTGCCCTTCTCTGAACCTTTTCTAATGCCAGTATATCCTTTTTGAGATGAGGAGACCACATTTGTACACAGTATTCAAGATGTGGGTGCACCATGGATTTGTATAAGGGTAATAAGATTCTCTCATTCTCTATCTCTTTTTTTAATGATTCCTAACATGCTGTTTGCTTTTTTTGACTGCTGCTGCACACTGCATGAACATCTTCAGAGAACGATCTATGATGACTCCAAGATCTTTTTCCTGATTAGTTGTAGCTAAATTAGCCCCCATCATATTGTATGTATAGTTGGGGTTATTTTTTCCAGAGTGCATTAGTTTAATTTATCCACTTTAAATTTCATTTGCCATTTTGTTACCCAGTCATTTAGTCTCGTGAGATCTTTTTGAAGTTCTTCACAGTCTGCTTGGGTCTTAACTATTTTGAGTAGTTTAGTATCATCTGCAAACTTTGCCACCTCAGTGTTTACTTCTTCCTCCAAATCATTGAATAAGTTGAATAGGATTGGTCCTAGGACTTCCCCTTGGGGAACACCACTATTTACCCCTCTCCATTCTGAACATTTACCATTTATTCCTACCCTTTGTTCCCTGTCTTTTAACCAGTTCTCAATCCATGAAAGGATCTTCCCTCTTATCCCATGGCAACTTCATTTACGTAAGAGCCTTTGGTGAAGGACCTTGTCAAAGGCTTTCTGGAAATCTAAGTACACTACATCCACTGGATTCCCCTTCTCCACATCTTTGTTGACCCCTTCAAAGAACTGTAATAGATTAGTAAGACATGATTTCCCTTTACAAAAACCATGCTGACTTTTGCCCAACAATTTATGTTCTATGTGCCTGACAATTTTATTCTTAACTATTGTTTCAACTAATTTGCCCGGTACAGACGTTAGACTTACCGGTCTGTAATTGCTGGGATCACCTCTAAAGCCCTTTTTAAATATTGGCGTTACATTAGCTATCTTCCAGTCATTGGGTACAAAAGCCAATTTAAAGGACAGGTTACAAACCCTAGTTAATAGTTCCGCAATTTCACATTTGAGTTTTCAGAACTCTTGGATGAATGCCATCTGGTCCCGGTGACTTGTAACAGTTAAGTTTATTAGTTCCAAAACCACCTCTAGTGACACTTCAATCTGACAATTCCTCAGATTTGTCACCTACAAAAGACAGCTCAGGTTTGGGAATCTCCCTGATGTCCTCAGCCATGAAGACGGAAGCAAAGAATTCATTTAATTTCTCTGCAATTACTTTATCATTAAGTGCTCCTTTTTATATCTCTATCATCCAGGGGCCCCACTGGTCGTTTAGCAGGCTTCTTGCTTCTGACATATTTAAAAAAACATTTTATCACCTGAGTTTCTGGCTAGCTGTTCTTCATATTCCATTTTGGCTTTTCTTATTACATTTTTACACTTAATTTGGCAGTGTTTGTGCTCCTCTTAGTTACCTCAGTAGGATTTGACTTCCACTTTTAAAAAGATGCCTTTTCATCTCACTGCTTCTTTTACATGGTTTTTAAGCCACACTGGCTCTTTTTTAGTTCTTTGACTGTTTTTTAATTTGGGGTATACATTTAAGTTGGGCCTTTATGGTGTCTTTGAAAAGTGTCCATGCAGCTTGCAGGGATTTCACTTTAGTCACTTTACCTGTTAATTTCCTTTTAACTAACCCTCTCATTTTTTCATAGTTCCCCTTCCTGAAATTAAATGCCACAGTGTTGGGCTGCTGAAGCTTTGTTCCCAGCACGGGAATGTTAAATGTTGTTATATTTATGATCACTGTTCCCAAGCAGTTCTGTTACAGTTACCTCTTGGACCAGTTCTTGCGCTCCACTCAGGACTAAATCAAGAGTTGCCTCTCCCCTTGTGGGTTCCTGTACCAGCTGCTCCAAGAAGCAGTCATTTAAAGTATCGAGGAATTGGGTGTCTGCATTTTGTCCTGAGGTGACATGTAGCCAGTCAATATGGGGATAATTGAAATCCCCCATTATTATTGAGTTATTTTGACAGTCTCTCTAATCTCCCTTAGTATTTCATCATCACTATCACTGTCCTGATCAGGTGGTCGATAATAGATCCCTATAGTTATATTCTTATTAGGGCATGGAATTACTATCCATAGAGATTCTATGGAGCATGTGGATTCATTTAAGATTTTTAATTCGTTTGATTCTACATTTTTCTTTCACACACAGTGCCCCTCCCCCACCCCCACGACCTGTTCTGTCCTTCCAATATATTTTATACCCTGGAATGATTGTGTCCCATTGATTGTCCTTACTCTACCATGTTTCTGTGATGCCTATTATGTCAATATTCTCCCTTAACACGAGGCACTTTAGTTCACCCATCTTATTAGACTTCGAGCATTAGTGTACAAGCACTTTAAAAACTAGTCACTGTTCATTGGTCTGCCCTTTTCTGATGTCACTCTTTATGTGAAAGTTTGTCATCTGATGTGGCCTCTCCTTTATTCTTTATCATCCTCTCCTTCTTACTAAAACCTAGAGAATCTCTATCAGTAGACCCTCCTGTAAGAGAAGTCTCTATCCGATCCACGTGCTTCTCTGCAGCAATCGGCTTTCCCCTATCTTTTAGTTTAAAAACTGCTCTGCAACCTTTTTAATGCAAAGTGCCAACAGTCTGGTTCCACTTTGGTTTAGGTGGAGCCCATCCTTCCTGTATAGGCTCCCCCTATCCCAGAAGTTTTCCCAGTTCCTAATAAATCTAAACCCCTTCTCTCTACACCATTGTCTCATCCATGCATTGAAACTCTGAAGCTCTGCCTGCCTAGCTGGCCCTGCGCATGAAACTGGAAGCATTTCTGAGAATGCCACCATAGAGGTCCTGGATTTCAATCTCTTTTCTAGCAGCCTAAATTTGGCCTCCAGGACATCTCTGCTGCCCTTCCCTATGTCATTGGTACCTACATGTACCACAACCACCAGCTCCTCCCCAGCGCTACTCATAAGTCCATCTAGATGCCTCAAGAAATCCACAACCTTCGCACCAGGCAGGCACGTCACCATACAGTTCTCCCACTCATCACAAACCCAGCTATCTGTTTCTAATGATCGAATCTCCCATTACTAACTGCCTTTTCCTAATGACTGGAGTTCCCTCCCCCAGAGAAGTTACCTAAGGGCAAGAGGATACTCCAACAGCACTGGGAAGAAGGGTCCCAACTAGGGGAAGGTTTCCCTCTGCTCCCATTGACTGCTCTCCTTCCCTGAGCCTTTCATCCTCCTCAACAGCACTAAGTGGAGGTGGGACAAGTCTACAGTGTCCCTGAAAGCCTCATCACTATACTTCTCTACTTCCCTTAGCTCCTCCAGTTCCGCCACCCTGGCCTCCAAAGCCTGTACACAGTCTCCGAGGGCCAGGAGCTCCTCGTAGTGTATGTGTGTATTCGGTGCCTGCCCAGAGGGCAGGTAATCATACCTGCTACATTAAGTGCAATAAACTGGATAGCCCCCACTCTGCTGCTGAGCTTCTGCCTGCATTATCTTTTAGAGCTACCTAGGCTAACAACAAGGTTTAGTTTAAATCAAGAAATTTGGATTATAGCTCAAGTTAAAGGATTTACAGACCAACAATTATACCTCACCCCCTTCACACTCCTCTTCTGAATTCCCTCTCAAAATTCCCTGTTAGCAGCCCCTGGTCCCTTGCTCACTACTTTATATAGCCCTGGCCTCTGATTAGGGCTTAGCCACTGATCAGAGGCTTATGGATCGGCCAATGACCAGAGGCTTCTAGATGTTGCAGCTTCCAACTGCCAGTCGCAGCACAGGGTCCTTTAGACGAACACACAAACAAACAGACAACCAAACACAAGCTCAGCACACAGCAAGTGCCCCCAAACACACACACACTACAGACAGCCACTTACCCAAGGGTCCTGTAATTGATCCTCCTTCACCTGGAGAACTCCCTCTCGAAACTCCCTATTAGCAGCCCCTGTTCACAAGCTTGATTGATTATGATTATGCAGTATAAATGAGAACATGATTGGGTTGTTCTCAGCCTGCCAAACTGTCCTGCAGTTTATTGATTCTAGGCAAGATCATGGAGTGGCTGATAAGAGTCCTGCTAATAACAAACTAAAATCAGGTAATGTAATTAATGCAAATCCAAATGGGTTTATGGCAAATAGATACTTTCAAACTAACTTGATGTCTTTTTTGGTTGAGACTACAAGTTCGGCTGATAAAGGAATAGCATGGACATAATATACGTAGATTGCTGTAAGGCATTTGACTTGGTATGCCACAACATTTTGGCCAAAAGATTAGAACAATATAAAATGATAGGTCTCAAAGTGTAACTATAAAGAGGGAATTGTCTCACACGCTCCCAAAGCTGCAGACTAACCAAAAACTGCTCAGCAGGTCACCTCTCTCCAGCCCCCAGATACCCAGCTTCCAAAAGGATCCAAACCCTAAATAAATCTGTTTTACTCTGTATAAAGCTTATACCGGGTAAACTCATTAATTGTCTTCCCTCTATATCTCTGAGAGAGAGAGAGATGCACAGCTGTTCCCCCAAATATTAATTGCTTACTGTGGATTCAATTAATAAACAAAAGTGATTTTATTAAGAATAAAAAGTAGGATTTAAGTGGTTTCAAGTAATAACAGACAGAACAAAGTAAGTCACCCAGCAAAATAAAGCAAAAACATGCAAGTCTAAGCCTAATTGCAAATAATCTCACCCTCAGAGATGTTCCAATAAGCTTCTTTCACAGACTAGATTCCTTCCTAGGCTGGGCGCAATCTTTTCCCCTGGTAGAGCCCTTGTTAGTTCCAGATCAGATGGCAACTAGGGGTGTTCTCATGACTGGCAGTCCCCTTTTTTCTGTTCCATCCCTTTTATAGCTTTGGCACAAGGCAGGAATCTTTTGTCTCTCTGGGTCCCTACCCTCCTTATAAATGGAAAAGCACCAGGTTTAAGATGGATTCCAGTATCAGGTGATAGGACATATGTCCCTGTAAGACCTCTAGTTTCAGAAACAAGAATGATACATGCATACAAATTGGAGGAATATATTCAGTAGGTTATAACCTTTGAATGATACCTTACCTTACAAGGGACATTTTGCATAAAGTATATTCTAATTGTTATATTCACACTCATAAGCATATTTCCATAAAATGTTATGGAGTGCAATATCACAGTCACTGAGAGTTTGTTTTCTGTGGGGTCCTACAGAAATCACAAGGATTGGTTCTTAGCCATACACAATTTAATATCTTTATCATTGACCTGGAAGAAGAAGAAAAAATCATCAAACAAAGTTTGCAGATGACCCAAATTTGGGGGAAATGGTAAATAATGAAGAGGAAAAATCATTGATTCAGAGCAACCCATATCACTTGGTAAACTGGGTACAAGTGAACAATATGCATTTTAATATGGTTAAATGTAAATGCTTCCACCTGTGAACAAAGAATGCTGGCCATGCTTACAGGGTGTGGGGACTCTATCCTAGGAAGAAGTGAGTCTGAAAAAGATTTGGGGGGGTCATGATAACTCATCATTTGAACATGAGTTCCCACTGATGCTGTGGCAAAAGAGCTATAGCAGTAATGGGATGCAAAACATGGCAATCTTGAGTAGGAGTAGAGAGGTTAATTTACCCCAGTATTTGGCTCAGGTGTGATTGCTGATGGAATAGTGTGTCCAGTTCTGGTGCCCACAGTTCAAGAAGGATGTCTATAAATTGGAGAGGGTTCAGAGAAGAGCCACGAGAATGATTAAAGGATTAAAAAGCATGCCTTATAGGGTGGACTCAAAGAGCTCCATCTGTTTAGCTTAACAAAAAGGTTAAGGGATGACTGACTTATAGTCTATAAGTATCTACCTGGGAACAGGAAGGTATAACACAAGGGTCTCCAACCTTTTTATGCCCACGATTACTTTTTGAATTTAAGGGCAACCTATGATCTACCCTGCCCCTACCCCAAACTCCTGCTGCACTCACTTCATCTCCCATCTCCATCACTCGCTCTCCCCCACCCTCACTCACTTTTACCAGGCTGGGCTGAGAGTTGGGTTTGGGAGGGGTGTGGGCTCTGGGCTGGGGCTGAGGAGTTCTCAGTGTGGGAGGGAGCTCTGGGCTGAGCCTGGGACAGGGGGTTGGGGTGCAGGAGGGGGTGGGGGGGTGCAAGTTTTGGGAAGAGTAGGGGGTATGGTGTGCTGGCTCTGGGTTGGGGCTTGGGGTGCAGTGTGCTCAGGCAGGAGGGGGTTTGGGGGGCAGTAGGCGGTATGGTGTGCTGGCTCTGGGAGGGGACTCAGGGCTGAGGTTCTGGGTTCTGGAAGGGGCTTGGGATGCTGGCTCTGGAAGGGGGCTCAGGGCTGGGGGTTGGGATGCAGGGGAGCATTTACTTCCGGCAGTTCCCAGTTGGCAGCACAGTGTGGCAGCACCCACAGGACCGGTGCGCCAGGCGGGCAGTACAGCCCCAGTGCCAGGCACCCTGAGTCCCTGCAGCCAGCCCGCTCCAGCCAGTCTGGGCCAGGGCAGAGCACCAGGGACTGCAGGACCAGGAGGGGGTGGAGCATGGGTGGGATCACTCCAGGCTGATTGGGGAGGCTCATCCTATGATCCCTGACACCTTGCTTGGGACACACCCTCGGGTCAGCATCTTCCATTGGCTGGCTTAGGCAGCTCCCTGCCTAGCATGCTGACTCTTGTGGATCTCATTCTTGCGTATCTGTCTTTCCCCTTTAGTTGTATAGGGAGTTTAGGCACCTAACTCTCTTTGGCTCACAATGTTTCTAAGAATTAGGTGCAGTGATACAAAACCTAAGTCTCTTTGTGGATCCCACCTGAGGTGATTATAGACACAGATTAGGGAGGGGTGTGACAGAGCCCTTGTTGCTTAAAAGTAGATGGCATGAGCCATTAGGAAATATGTTTAAAATCTTGCAGCAGCCCCAGGAGGAGAGACTGGCTGGCCTGTGGAGTCTTTGGTTACTATGATAAATTATGTTATCAAGCACTGAAACACGTCAGTCACAGCACAGGACACTTGTTCTCGCCCAAAGAGATGCAGAGACCTTCTGCATCCTAGGCCACAGATTTCACCCAGTCAGTGCTGTCTCTGATTGAACAGCTTGTGGCTCAACCACAAGCCATGTTTCAGGCAGATATCCAATTTTGATTTAAAGACTCAAAGTAATGGAAACTTTACTCTGCCTCTTGGGAAGCTGGTGCACTGGTTAATGACTCACTTAATCATATGCTTCTTCCTTCATTTGAACTTTGTTGACTTCCTCTTCCAGTGGAGTTTTGTCTTGACTTCAGAGGGAGCAGCAGCAGGTCCACAGTCTCAACAAGGAATTCATGCTAGACAAAGATGAGTAACAGGTGGCCCGTGCTCATACCAAACATTACCATTATCATGGGACGGGGTGTACCTGGCCTCTCCAACTCCCAACAAGAGACCCCGCAGTCCTCCTGCATCTTGCCCCAAGAAGCAGCAATGTGAGAGGAACAGAGCAGTGAAGGTGGATCCTCCAGGCTGCCTAGAGAGGGACCTTTGGAGCAGCCATTTTGGAATCTACAGAAACCTGGTCCTTCTAGGGCTAGTGGGACTAGTAGCAGCCAGTTAGAATCATAGAAGATCAGGGTTGGAAGGGACCTCAGGACCTAGTCCAACCCCCTGCTCAAAGCAGGACCAACCCCAACTAAATCATCTCAGCAGTCCCTGCTGTCCCAGATAAAAGGAGCTACCTGACTTTTAGCATTTCAGTTGCTGGCTGGGACCAACAGAGTGAAGAAGCGTGCTCCTGTCTGGCCGAAGGAGCCTAATTATCAGATAGTTATGGCTGGCTGACCTTACATAGCCAGGAGTGCAGAGAGCCATGAATCTGAGAATGCTGGTCCTGAGATAAGGCGGAGATAAAAGGGCCTGGTAAGAAGAGGCCCAGGGAAATAGCAGCAGTGAATTGAAGTTGAGCAGTAAGTGGCTGCTGTGTATAGAGTCCCTGAGCTGGAACCTAGACTAGTGGGCAGGCCCAGGTTCCTGTAACCACCACAAGTAAAGTGGAATAAACCCCAAAAGGGGACAAGGCTTATTTGGGAGCCTAAACAAAGGGCTGAAATTCAAGAGCCGGAGCCGGACTGAAGACCCTAGTGAGGGCCAAGGGACTCTAACATCCTGGAAGGGGTTCATTTGGACTTTGTGACTTGGCCAGAGGAGGTCCAAGCCTCTGAAGTCCTGTCAAGGTTGGCCAGCAAGTCGTCTTGGAGCATCAGGCATGACGAAAGGATTGCAATACCCCACCCAGCCAGTCAGTTGCACTTGAGGTGAGTGTCCCTTTACACATGTATGTTTTCTAACAATACCTGATGACCCAAGCCCACTCCAGAACTGTACAATTTTGCTTGCTAAAAGATCACCACGGCCTTCCTTCAAAGTAGCAGTCTGATACATCTCTCTCCCAGGAAGCTTTCCCTGATATCCGCCTACGTTGTCTTTCTCTATTATCTCATTGCTCCTTTTCACCTCCCTAAAATAATTCCTTTCATTCCTACGGTCCTAATACACTTCATAGGAGGGAGGGAAGTAATGAGACAAACTGAGGATTTAAAGGTGGAAAAGGCAGAATGATGGTCCAGTGATCCTACAGTGTGTCTTTTACTGCTGCTCATAGAAGTGGATGAGAAAATTGCAGGGCGGGGGATACCAGCAATTAAGATTAATGTAAATTTTAATTAAATTAACAGTGCCTGGCTGACATCCAGTCACCGCAATCATTAAAGGACAGTCTTACTAAAGATTAGCAAAAGAGATGAATTAAGGAATCTACAGAGACTGAACAATAAAAGTAGCCTAGAAGTGAAGAACGAGCCTGTGCCAAGAGATTACATTTTCTATGAATGAGCTGGATACTGAATGGCTCCTGATTTTACAAAATGCAGGACACTTGAGCCAGTTTTGTATGATCAAAAAATACAAGATATACAAAGCTATGCTAGTTTCTTTGACTCATATTCCAGATCACTTACCAATCAGAACAAAATGCAATGATTAACGGCATCAATATTGCTCCTAACATACTGTAAAAAGACTACTCACACCACTGCCTACATTTCCTGAAATTTTTACTCGAGTAGCAAAACTGAGTCATCCCACGACTGCAGCTCGACTCTCCAGATTCCCCCTCCCCGCAAGTTCTTTTTTCCCGCTCACCTGATAATGTGAGGAATGAAGCTAGCATGAGAAGGGGAATGTCTGGAGGACAGGGACTCACGTAGCCCAACTTCCCCCTCTGAGCGTGAGTCACTCAGGTAGACAGGTTTGCATTTCTTTGGTTGAAGAGGAGCAGCAAGTCTCATTCCGGCTGTAGCTGAAGCAGTACCCTTGCCCTCATTCTGGAAACAAGGGAATGTGCCACTTGCAGTTGGAGAGAGACAGGCTAGATGATAAGGGAGAAGTGCTGTGCTTTACTGGAAGCCTGGGATCATTTAAATTGGAGAAGGCCAATTCATGAAGAACAGGTTATATGAGATGATGATATATCAGCTCAAATTACATGGCTGAAATGAAAGCTATTATTGCACTACAGGAAATAGAACAGCAATAGAGATGGATGTTACATTTGGCTCTCAAGCAATGATCCTTTGTTCCTTTACAGGAAATTAGAATGCTATCACCACTGCAATTCATAAGAAAGTTTGGAGCCTCAGAGATTGAGGCAATACATAGACTTCAAAGGATTCCATCACATGTTGCTGTATTCCAGAATGAGGTAGCTGATCTGGCCAAAACTGGAAGACTGGAAACTGAGGTAGGAATGACAGCAGTTGAGGATATTGATTTCCTATCAAGGAAAATATCAGTTTAAATAAATGGTCAAAAGATAAAAGATCCTCTGATCAATATCAAAGCAGTTCCAAACAAACATCCACTCTCATGAGGCTGTGGTCAGAGCACTCTGCAGGAATTAAAGTCATTAGAGATGGGACCAAGCTATATCCACTCTGAAAGTTGTGTTGGGAGCAGGCTTTGAGACCTGTTAATGGTTGTGAATTAAATAGTGTAAGGAAAGTGGTGCTGTTCAGATTTGACACCTTAGATCAAGTCCTTACAAAACACCTGAAGAATTGCTAAATTGATTTGTAAACTTCATGGCCTGCAATGATTATCGGGGAGAAAAGACAATATCTGGCCTAGTGAACAATATGCTTTTGGGGACCACTACGTTGCTTCAGGGTATGGAATAGCCACCACTCTCCTCTCCTGTGTAACTGAGTGTCTCTGTACAGAATCTCCGCAGGTAGCTCTTGAATGCACATAGGCTCTGTGGGCATCTCACACGCTGTCAGTGAGACTTCCCCGACTGAGACAGTTGCTGTTGGCCTCCAACCTATTAGCTTTAGCCTAAATTTAATAAGCTACAAGCCTCTGAATATCTGCTACCTCCGAGTATAATTCCTACCCTGAGTCCTGCACAGCTACGTCATGGAAAATGGCAACAGAATAATGACTTGCATTCTCTTGTGTATTATATAAACAAGATGTTCTCCAGTGATTTAAAAGATTTTTGACTGGGCTGGTGGCCTAATGGGGTATATCACACTCTGGAATTATCTGGGACCAGGAATGCCACATAAGCATTGCAATTATCCACGCTATGACATAGCCTTTCATTGGCATAGGAATGCCATTGTTGGTCTGAAGAGGGGACTATGCCCAGACCTCCCCAAAGTACAGGAGAACAAGACCTGAAGAGCAGCTGTATGTAGCTGGAAATCTTGTCTCTTTCACCAATGGAACCTGGTCTAATAAAAGATATTACCTCACTAACCTTGTTTCTAAGAAAACAGTACATAGACCAATCTCTTTTGTTGGGGACAGTAGCCTCCATCTTTATTAGGAAGGATCATTTTTCCTCTTAAACCAGATATATCCCATGTGTAATTAGGGGGAGTTTTTCAAAGGCAATTAGACTCCAACTCTTAAGCTGCATAGATCTGATCCAGTTACAAATTTTTGCAAAGTTGGGAAAGTTCATATCTGGGGTTTTGCGTTGTGGTCATCTCCATATACTGTAGTTAAAGGGCTAGTATATATGTACACCTCTGCAAAAGCGTGTTTCATAGACCCTATCCGTTTGGCAGCCTTTGTCCTTTAGATCAATTGGTGGGGGCCTGTGGTTTTGGAACAGGAACACTGGAGTTTTATCTCCACTGTGCCCATAAGTATTGAGTGGCCATGATATGACACACACAGATTGCCATAAAGTCCTAGATGGATTTATTACACTGTAATATGATAATGCAGATGACAGAGAAGAGGTTAAAATGCTTCCAAAATAATCTTTGCTCTAAGGTTATATAATACGGCATCACAATTACTCTGACTCTTAAAATTGACTGAAGAATGTCTTGCACT
Source organism: Dermatemys mawii (assembly GCA_007922305.1). Lineage (NCBI taxonomy): Eukaryota > Metazoa > Chordata > Testudines > Dermatemydidae > Dermatemys > Dermatemys mawii. Next base: position 16,038,718 of record ML677401.1, read on the forward strand.
ATGACAATCCAATATACTATGCACAGACCCCTTGGAGGCTCTGAATTTGGTACCTATACTCCAGATGCTAACTTGACTTTCTGCTTTCTTTCTAGTTCATTACAATTTTTAATCTCTCCCAAAGGTGACAGAATGTTTTATTTTCAGCAAGCATTTGGGCATAGCGTATTGCCTATAAATCAAGTATAAACTCTATCTACCAATTCTTTGGGGTTAACCTATGTCATGTGTTGTGAGTCAGATTAGTGATGTTTAAAATACAGTAGATTAATAGTTGCACATGTTGTTTCAGAGTCAATGATTCCCAGCATAGAATCCTCCATGGACGCTCAGAGCATGGTGTTCTATACCTGACCATCCTGGCTAATAGCCATTGATGGACCTATGCTCCATGAACTTATTCTTTTTTGAACCCTGTAAATAGTTTTGTACTTCACAACATCCCCTGGCAATGAGTTCTGAAGATTGACTCTAAGTTGTGTGAAGTAGTATTTCCTTTTGTTTGTTTTAAACCTGCTGCCTATTAATTTCATTGGATGAGCTCTGGTTTGTGTGTTATGTGGAGGAGTAAATAATGTTTCCTTATTTACTTTCTCCACACCAGTCAAGATTTTTATGGACCTATCATGTCCCCTCTTAGTTGTCTCTTTTGCAAACTGAAAAGTCTCAGGTTTTTTACTCTCTCCTTATTCGGAAGCTGTACCGTATCCTTAATCTTTTTTGTTGCCCTTTTCCAATTCTAATACATAACTCTTTTGAGATGGGGAAACCAGATCTGCATGCAGTAGTCAAGGTGCAGATGTACTATGGATTTTTATAGAGGCATTATGATATTTTTCCATCCTGTCTGTCCTTTTTCTAATGGTTCCTAACGATTCCGATAGCTTTTTTGATTGCTGCTGCACATTGAGTGGATGTTTTCAGAGAACCACCCACAATGACTTTGAGCGGTAATTGCTAATTTAGAATCCATCATTTTATATGTATAGTTGGGATGATGTGCATTATTTTGCATTTATCAACACTGAATTTCATCTGCCATTTTGTTGCCCAGTCATGAGATTTCCAGCCTGACCTTACAGACTGGAGGTCTCCAATAAGTGCCCATCCCTGTGGATGACTGTGAAAACCAAATCTGAATTTTGAACCCTTTTAGGTGCATCCACTGTTAATGCTAATTCTTGCCTCCTTATTTATCTCACCTTTTGTCTTTGCTATTTTTCATCTGGTTTCCATGTCAGTGTAGATACTTTGAAAGCTGAGACTGTTATTTCTAGGTACCACCTCAAATGTTTTCTTGTTTGTTAGGTTGATATGATTGTTTCTCATTCTTTCCTTTACTGAATCTGTTTCAGCAATAGAATTTGTCATCTCAGCATTATTTTACATCCTCACTTTCATGGTCAATATCTTATCTGCTAATGCTAGAAAAACTCTGGGTTAAACTCTGCTCTCATTTACCCCAAGGTAAATCAGGAATAAATCCATTGAAATGTGTGTAATTGCATTAATGTAAGAAGGAAACCAGACCCATTGTTTTCTAACTTTCTGTGTGATAGAGACCACAAATCTTAGTGAAGGACTGTTGTTGGAATTTAGGGGTAACTACCTGTATCACTGCTCTTTAATTGGGAATAGTGTCTTAAAGGCCCAGTTTTGAAGGACTTATTCAGACATGACACACACTGAGTTTGAGAGCTTTGTCTGGGTAAGGACTCCAGCAGAAGGCCTAAGCGATAACTGTCATATATTCAGAACATACTACCCGGCTATACCAACTTTACGTGGATTAATCAAATTTGTTTTCTATCTCTATCTCTTACTACTGTATGTTCCACTCTGTGCATCTGATGAAGTAGGTTCTAGCCCATGAAAGCTTATGCCCAAATAACTGGTTAGTCTCTAAGGTGCCACACGTACTCCCTGTTCTTCTTGTGAATATTTTTATGACTCTCTTCTGTACCATTTCACTGTCTCCCCTTGATTTTCACCTACAGCAAAATCTTTTATTTTTGGCTCCAGAACACAGTCATTTAATAAATTATGTTGATAGCCACATTTTTTTGCCACTTTTAGGCTACCTTGGATTGGCAGAAAGTTTGCCCTACTCACACTACCCACATAAAAGTTACACCACCTTTGCAACAATACACTATTCTTTAATTTTTTTTTCTTTTGAGGGGAGAATCTGCTCACTGATGCTAAAAGCTCCTCAAAAGACAGTGCTACATCCCCCTTTTGCTGTTATAGTATTTCATACTTTCCTTTACATTCTTGGTCTTGGGTCAAAGCATACAGAAACACTACTCATCTGGTAAATTGGCTTTCCCTTACTAGGATCTGAGTTCGTTAGTTGGTCTAAGCCTCCATCATTCTTATTACTAGAGTAGTGCAGGTAATATTTAAATATCAGACCTGATATAAGCACGTGTAGCTCTACTGACTTCAGTGGGTATAACAACTGCTTTGACGACATCTGAGCTTGGCCCTTTTGCGTTTAAACACTGAAGTTAAGGGAGCTCAGCTGACTGTGATTCCCGCTTCTCTTGCAAAACCAAATATTTCCAGAGTCACCGGTGCTGTCACTTTTCTACCACAATGTGGCCTTCAAGAGAGAGCTCTGCAAAGGCCATGTTAACAAAAACAAACCATTTTGAAATATAATTACCTCCCACCCCCTTTGTGCTTCAGAGTTACTGTAAATCTCTGCCACTTTTTCAAAGGAACTATATTATTTTTCATGGCTAACTGAATTCAACCCTCACAAGGCTGTTCCCACATTTAATTCTTGAACCCACAATGTTCAAGTGAATTTTTATGTAGTGAAATATATTCCTACACCTTATTCAGATTCAGCAGGAAATTGTATGGCTTCCAGATGTCAGCCCACGTACATGTATATGCCTACATAATCCATGAATCACATACTTTACAAGGTGCCCCTTGAGTCAGTACTGAAAATGTGTGCAAATTATCATGACTTCTATTTTTAATGCAATCTCAAAGGCCTTAAAGTCTTATGAAACATTAGACAATTTTAAAAAAAGTTGCATATGTTAAAGAATTTTCCCATTCTTCATTTAAGGTCCAAGTTTCAGACTTACTGAGCAGGACCAGATGTTGACTCAGGCAGGGGTGGCTAGCATGGAAACAGGCCTGGGCTAGAGCAGAAATGAAGGCAGTCTGTGAGAACTACTAGGCAATGAGAGTGTTCCTGCCCAGGTAGTGATGTTGAGCAAACTAAAGAAACTTCCCTTAGCAGCCTGTATACCTGTGTCTTGGGATCACATAGGCAGGTCTTCCCCTGTGGAATGGCTGAATCTTGGCTGAATGGCGTTGGGCCTACCAGAAGACCTACAGGTCATTGCCTCTGATGACATGTCACGTTCCTAGTTTCAGGGATGACTTGGCAGGCTCAGGGGTCACTCAGGGATGACCCATCACACCAATCCAGCTCTAACTGACGTGAATTGAAAGTCTTCCTCTGCCTTCCTGGGAACTGGATTAAGCCCTTGCAGAGCACTGACTTCAGCTGTCAAACAGAAACCTGACACAAAACAACAAAGCACAAGATATTCTAAAGCGAGGAGTCTTCAAGAGCAGAAAGTCCATCAGCACTAGCACCTGTTGCCTGATTTTAGGAGGTGGTTGTTATTAATTTGTATAGTATGGGTTGTAGGCTCATAAATTAATGTGATCAGAAGATAAGGCTACACAAAGTTTGCAAAAGACCCTTAGGGGGGTATGACAGGACACTCCCTGTGACAAATATATCCTTAAAGACTTTAATTGAGCTAAAAGGAATAATAATAGTAATAAAATAGTAAAATCAGCTATAAATACAGTTCTAGTATAAAAATACATATGGTATTATATACTAATGCAAGGGAAGGGAATCTATGGCATGAGTGCCAAAGATGGCACATGAGCTGATTTTCAGTGGCACTCACACTGCCCGGGTCCTGGCCACCAGTCTGGGGGGCTCTGCATTTTACTTTAATTTTAAATTAAGCTTCTTAAACATTTAAAAAACCTTATTTATTTTTATTTATTTTACATACAACAATAGTTTAGTTCTATATTATAGACTTCTAGAAAGAGATCTTCTAAAAACATTAAAATGTATTCCTGGCACACACAACCTTAAATTGGATTGAATAAACGAAGGCTCAGCACACCACTTCTGAAAGGTTGCCAACCCATGTACTAATGGATAGGCAAGCAAGCAAGCTAGCCCTATAGGCTATAACCAGTTGATATGTTTCTGTTGTTAGTCCTGGTTGAGTGCTTTAGCTCTTTACTCATTCTTGTCCCATCTCCAGCTATGTAAGAAACTATAGTTTGATTTTCATTTCACCCTTCACAGTGAGGAAGTGAGAAGTAGTCAAATACTGCATAGCTACATTTAATTACCTTTACAAAGTATCTTAGGCCTGATTCTTTTCTCATTCTGTAGCAACCTCCATGGAACTTGGAAGAAAGAGGGCAGAGAGACCAGGAAGTTAGTCTGCGTGCATGTAGCTAGAATGCTAGCTGCAATTGCAGCACCTCTGTGAATAGTTCTCTTCTCTGCATCCCAGTAATGAATGGATCCCAGCAGAGAATCAAAAAGAAGACAGGAGAACATAAGAATGGCCAGACTGGGTCAGACTAAAGGTCCATCTTCCCCAGTGTCCTGTCTTCTGATAGTGGCCAATGCCAAGTGCCCCAGAGGGAATGAACAGAACAGGCAATCATTGACTGATCCATCCCATCACCCATTCCCAGCTTCTGACAAACAGAGGAGGGAAGGTTTCATGATGCAGGAAAAGAATGGGAGAGAGGAGGACAAGGATCCATCTGAGAAGCTGTCAAGGGGACTTATAGAATCCCTGAACAGCTCACACACTGATGCCCTAACCAAAACATGGCCTCTAGATATGTCATTGTCGGAGCTCCCTTTCATGCTCCAAGACACAGGACCTTCCCTCACCATTGTCCTCCCATCAAGACAAAGAACAGCTAAGATTCACTGACCTATACACTCTTATGACCTCATGTGTTTTCCTGTCTTCTTTTTGATTCTCTGCTGGGATCCATTCATGAGATTAGCACATGTCTTTCCTCATCCTCTTTCTTTTCCCTGAGCAGTTAGACTGTTGTTCAAAAAGCTGTATATTAAGCGATGTCCTTATGTGTCCCACACAAATGCAGGCAAAATTTGGAGAGAAAGTTCCCAAGTTACCTTGCCAGATAAAGCTTGTTCCTTTTGTGGAGGGAAGAAAGACTCGGGTACAAATGAGGGACAGTGTGGGGCCAGAGAAGGGAGGATAATTGAACACTGAGTGACTTTATTTGGTTTCTAAGGGGACTCTGGTTGTTTGTCTGGATTTCAGAAAGATAGAGCTAGAAGTGAGCTCTTAATGGCCTGATTTTTAGGTGCATCCTGTCCTTTCGTGCCTGCAGTTTTGTGCATGCAAATAAATGCAGCCAGAACTGATGCCATTTAGACCTCTAGCTACCTGATTGCAACCACAAATAAAAATAAACAAATGGCAGTTAGTAATTCTTTAAGGTATATGTTGTTTTTGTTGTGGGATATGCATTAGAATATGGCTGATTTTGTACAGAAACCCTTTGACTGTATCACATCCACATTTAGGAACATTAAACCAAAGAAAAAAAGAAGCCTGTAGAGATAGAAGCACATCAGAATCACACTACTGCTATGCCGTAGAATTATCTTGCCTAAATAGTCTTAACAAACTATAACACAGCAAGCATCTCTCATCATATAGTATAGTTAAGATCGGAAACGGCATCAAGTAATCCCATCTGAACTTCAATGTAATGCTGTAATTAAGGATACATTTTTCTTTCTTTTTACTTTTGGTTTTGTTCTAAATAACAGAAGATCTTCAGAGGGGGTCCAACTAACTGTGAGCAATTCAATCAATGTGTGTGTGTTATTCAAAATCAGGGGTTGGCAACCTTTCAGAAGTGGTATGCCGAGTCTTCATTTATTCACTCTAACTTAGGGTTTTGCGTGCCAGTAATACATTTTAACGTTTTTAGAAGGTCTCCTTCTATAAGTCTTTAATATATAAACTGTTGTTGTATGTAAAGTAAATAAGATTTTTCAAATGTTTAAGAAGCTTCATTTAAAATTAAAGTGAAATGCAGAGCCCCTGGGACTGGTGGCCAGGACCCGGGCAGTGTGAGTGCCACTGAAAATCAGCTCATGTGCGGCCTTTGGCACCTGTGCCATAGGTTGCCTACCCATGGTCAAAATTAAAGGGCATTTAATTGGTAATAAATGTAAATTCTCTGAAATCTGAAAATCCAGTTGAAAATACCAGGTGTTATGCTGTGTCCACACATGCATTTGTTCTTGTATTATGCCAAGAGACTGTACAGCAAGATCTCATGGAACAGGAAACTAGGTAAACGTCCTTTAATCAATGCCCATGAGTGCACTATAGAGTGACACTGCACCAGGATTTCCATTCATTGGCCTGGAATACTTCAAGTTGAGTGTAACTCCAGTGTAGCTTCACTGAAAATGATGGGATCACACAGGTGGCGGTTGAGTGTGAGCTCAGAATCAAGGCCATGGTGTCATGTGTGAATGAGACCATGAGGCCAGAGCCTGATCTCCACTGTAGCTGATTTGTTCACTCAAGCAGCTGGAAAGCCCAGAGGTTAAGCAGTGTCTGCCACCCCCACACCACGTGGTAGGGTTTCACTTCATCTTGGCAATTCTCTGCTGTTAAAATGGTCTTAAGGGTTTCTTGGCAGTACACACAAAATAAAACAGCATCAGGGCTGCTCTACAGGGCTGGGGTCTGGCCTAGAGCTAGAGGGCATCAAGGTTGGGGTGGGAAGGCATATGAGTGGCATAAGCCTCCCTTGCCTCCACTCTGCACTAAATGAAGCTCAGACACCTGCGGGAGGACCACTGGTCCCATGGATTCGGTGGCGTTTCTGCCGGATGCTCGTCAGTCCTGCAGCTTTCGCTACCCACTACCAAAATGCCGCCGAAGCTGCAGGACCAGCAGACCTCCTCCAGGCGTGCTGCCGAAGGCCATCTGACTGACATTCTCACAGCGACCGACAGGCTGCCCCATGGCTTGCCGCCCCAGGCACGCACTTGCTGCGTTGGTGCCTGGAACTGCCACTGTGTACTACTTACTGATGGGAGAAAGAGGAAAATAATTTTATTTTCATAGTTCAAGTGGGCTCCCCCATGACAAAAATAAAAAAAACTTTTTGCAACTATTTGGGTTTTTCACCCTTTGTAGTAAAACCATTTTAGAGAGGAGGATTTTGCATACAGCCATTTAATCACAAGTTAACGTTAACTTCTGCCAAATAACTGCTTGTGCACACATGAAGAAATGGTACAAGCATTGCAAATACACAGATGTCTGTACCAATTAACCTTTACTGTACATTAGTCATTCTTGGTACTGAACATTGTGTAGACTAGGTACAGTACTGTATGCTTTGCTGTCACAATACTGTGGGCAAGTGGGGAATGTGTGGTATATCCTCTGTGCTGTTATGTACCCATGTCTCCAAACAAAATACTTGCAGAATAGTAGGCATGTTTCACTGAAGATATTTTACAGCCTTTTTTGTCTTTATGAAACTGCAAATAGGAAAAAACAGTTTAGAATGATCATTTGTAAGAAAAGGCTTCAGCTGGTTTTGGGACTAATCACAAATAGGTGAGGGAAGAGAGTAATATGGGGAGGTAAATAATCAGGGATATAAATATCACTGCAGCATGTAACTTGTCATTTCTGGGAGAGTAAGCTTGCTTATTGTGGCTAATCTAGAAGTCTTTCAGGAACATAGAACTAGATCTCTAAGCCCTAGTGTGCCCGCTGTGTTAGTAACCATAGTCAGTGGTGGCAGTCGCTAAGAGCAACAAAATTATTAGTCCCAAAATTTAAAAAAATGGGTCTAATTCTGAAAATTCAATATGAGGCACTTTGTTTCTGGTTTTCAAAGGTACTAAATTTCTATGATTCTATGTGCTTCTATTGACTTCAGCTGCAGTAATTTTTGACTTGGTGTGGAGGAAGGAGGAAAACCATACAAATGCAATTTAGTGTTTGAACAAGCAGAGGAGAGCCTCCAGATAGGGCACTTCATGAAAACCCCATCTTGTCCACAGAAATGGCGATGCATGTGTGTCAGTGAACATTTTGGGCTAACTTTGCAGTGTAGATGTACCCAGATGTGTACACATTCAAGCAGAAAACAGATACACCCTATGGAATGTCTACACTATGAAATTAGATTGACTTCTATAAAATCAATCTTTAGAAAGCGATTTTATACAGTCAGTCGTTTATATCCCCACTAAGCACAGTAGGTTGGCGGAGAGCGTCCTCAGTACCATGGCTAGCATCAACTCAGGGAGTGGGGCACTGTGGGTAGGTATCCCACATTCCCTGCTGCCCATTAGAATTCTGGGTTAAGCTCCCAATGCCTGATGGAGCAAAAACATTGTCATGGGTGGTTTTGGGCACATGTCATCAGTCTCCCCCAACCCCTCTGTGAAAGCAAAGGCAAACTAATTTCACACCTTTTTTCCTGGGTTATCCAAGCAGACCCCATAGTATGGCAAGCATGGAGCCTGCTCAGCTCAGCGCTGCTATTGTGAGCATTTTAAACCCCTTGGGCATTGTCCTGTAGGAGGTGCAGAACCTGGCTAGGAGATGCCAGCACAAGGACAATTGTGAGGAGGACATAGACCCAGGTTCCTGAAAGCATAGGATGTGGCAATTGGGACATCATGGCAGCAGTGGGGGGAGATAGATACAATGGAATGCCGATTCTGGGCCCGGCAAACAAGCACAGACTTGGGACTGCATGATGTTGCAGGTATGGGATGACGCTTGCATCTTTAGGAACTCTGGGCTGCTTGAACAGCTGCAAGAAGGGACTTACTTCCCAGACCAGACAATAACCGTTGGGGATGTTGAAATGCCAATAGTTATCCTTGGGGACCCAGCCTACCCCTTGCTCCCATGGCTTATGAAGTTGTACACTGGCAGCCTGGACAGCAGTAAGGAGCAGTTCAGCTATAGGTGGAGCAAGTGCAGAATAGTGGTAGAATGTGCCTTTGGATGTTTAAAAGCTCGCTGGTGCTGTTTGCTGACTAGATTATATGTCAGCGCAACCAATGTTTGCATTGTTATTGCTGCTTGCTGTGTGCTTCATAATATCTGTGAGAGTAAAGGGGAGACATTTATGGTGGGGTGAGAGGTTGAGGCAAATCAGCTGGCAGCCAATTTTTAACAGCCAGACACCAGGGCGATTCGAAGAGCACAGCTAGGTGTGCTGCCGATCAGAGAGGCTTTGAAAAACAGCTTCATGACTGGCCAGGTTACGGTGGGACAGGTGTGTTTGTGTGTGTGTTTCTCCTTGATGAAAAACCACCCCCTTTGTTGAATTTACTTCCCTGTAAGCCAATTCTCCTCCCTCCTTCAACCACAGCTGGCAAAGGAAATAAAGTCCCTATTATTTTGAATCCATTTATTCTTTTTCTTTCTTTTTTCTTTTTTTTTAAAAAGGGAGATCGCTGACAAGATAGCCCTGGTGGGGTGAGGGTTTACATGAGCATTTCTGTAGACAAACTTGTGCCATAAAGGGGCTGGAAAGTTATGAGATTCGCTCAGCTGGGGATTCCCCCACTATTGGGGGGATTCCCTGGCTGGTATATGGGCTGTGCAGGTGGCCCTGATTCACTCTCCCTTGCAATCTTTGTTGTAGGGGCATGCTAGCAGCAGTCCTGGGCTGTAGCCAGAGTGCTCTGTGCTCCATCTATTCTGGTCTGCAGGATACCATGCAGGTGACAGTGGGACCATGCTAGGGACCATGAAATTCTCAAGCAAGGCCCAGAATTTGGGACGCATAAAGTTGGCTTAAAGCCACCTTTGCCTCCCACAGGCTGTTCCTCCTGAACTATTATCTCCTGAGAGACAGCTTGGAATCTGGCTCCTTTTGAGTACACTAGTGTGTAAGCTATGCTATAGCTCAACCAGCAGTTACTGGGCTAGATGCAGGAATTACAAATGAAATTCTATGCCCTGTGATATGCAGGATGTCAAGCTAGATGATACGAGTCCCTTCTAGTCTTAAAATCTCTGACTCTATAACTCTTGGAGCTCACTGGAATTACTCCAGATTTAAACTGATGTAACCATGACTAGGCATTGACACTACATGGTTAAAAAGAAGCACCATAAAATACTTGCAGTAGCAGCAAGGAAAGCTGGAAAAAGGCTAAAGAATCCTTTCCTTTCAGTGGAATAAATTGGCTATGGGCTGCTGTTTTGCTTATTTGATGCTGAAACTTACAGCAATTCTTTAGTAATGCAACATACTCTAATGTAATCTTTCATACTCAAGCATAGACCATTTCCAGTCAGAATTTAGTGCAGGTATCATGCTTACAGAGCAAAAAGTATTCCATAGTGTCTCCCTGCAGAAAATTTAACCTGCGATGTATGTTTCTACCCAGGGCAATGTGGCCGGTTCTGCTTGGGAGCGTGTTATACAGTAACACCCCTATGTAACCTGCAGCAGGTGACAAGCATAAGATCTTTTTACTGCCAACATTTGAACTAAGGGCTCTCATAAATATGTTCTTCCTTAGCCTATGGTAAAACCTATCTACCAAAAAGGCATGAGTTTAAGGGGAGGTTGGGGAAAGTCTATTAATTTCCCCATATGAACAAATACTTTGTTATACTGGAGGGAGGAGGTGCTTAATATTAGGAGTCTGGGAGCTGAGGGAGTCCAGACAGCTGTGTGTCATGTCTAGAAACTTCCTTAAAATACTTGTAGCTTGGTGTCAATTTTTGCTTTCTGGAAGTATTGTGCTGAGCTACTAGGAAAAATAGAGCCTCTGGTAAGAATGATTTAGTCATTCTGGAAGGGGATGATCTGCATCAAAAGCAGGGAAACACCTCAATCCATCCTCCCAGTTCCTCTCTGGGCCACTCCTACATGTGTCTCATAACCCAGAACTAGGCTTCTATGATTGGGCAATAGGGGAAGGAGTACAGAAGTCTATAAGGCCTGTGTAAGACTGGCCAAAATTCCAGTCTCTGTGTTAGGAGGGTGCAGCTGCTGTTACTGAAACATTCTCTCCAGGGAGCAATTTCCCTGGAAGGCGACATGGACTTAGCAAGCTCTGACTGGCTGCACTCTTACAGGGGTGTCTCAGACTGTGCTGCCTCCTGTGAACCAAGAAACTCCAGGAAGCCGCCTGCTTCTCTGGGTCTGAATGCCTCCAGGGCTCCATATGGGGAGATGCCACTTCAGAACTACAGACTAGCTACATGCCTCTAGCATTTGTTACAGCTTCCTATTGGGCTATATATTCTGGTTTGTTTGTTTAAACGGGTTTATATTGTGTGAAGTTTGAAGTTTATTTTCAAAAGATATCATTTTAAGTGAAGTTTGCCTGGTTGTATAAGGGAGATTCAGCAAATAATTTCCCAAAGTCATCTGCAACTATTAGACAGGTGCACATATCAGACAAGTACCAAAGTGACTGCTGTACTTCTCATAGGACAAAACCATCACCGCTAAATTAATTCACTCTTAGCTCCTACATGTTACCTCCTAGGTTATTTTTTCACACAAACAGACAGTATTGAATGCCAACATATCTGCTTTATTTGACTTGGAAAGTTAAAAGAGGCAGGTTATATAATGATGTTTATCTTTGAATCAGGAAGTCAAGTAAGAAGTTGTTAAGCTGCTATTATATAATGAAGTCCTGATAATAGAAAATGTGGAGGAAGATGCAGTTTGATGCTTATCATCTTGGTGGTAACTGTTGGCATTTAGATGAACACGTTCATAGACGTTTGTGTCTGATATTTGACAGCCTTGCAGAAAGCAATTGGGTGTTACCAGACAGCAACTGAATTCCACGTGTTAATAGAAATCCCTGTATATTGTGACACACATATAAAATCAAATAAACACATTGAAAATTAATTACAAGCCAAATATATATTGCAAATTCATTGTGGTTTTTAATTGTTTGAGTCTATTGGGAAATAAAACCTACAGTATAGTGGGATTGTGAACTGTCCCTAAATAAAGATTAAGTGTCCCAGACTCAGCAATGATCCTATGATACACAAGGCAAATGAATGAACAGATGACCTTAAACACGTTAGTATAGTCTTAATTCAACAATTCCTCAAGTAACTGTAAAATACATAAAGTACCCAACTGTAGAAATGTATATACAAATACTAATTCTGTCTCTTCCTCCATGAAAACAAAGACAGATATTCTTCTGTGGTCATATTCAGTGAGACTCAGCTCGTTGCAAAAATACAAGGACTGTTGGACATGTGCCAATGAGATACTGCTGAGATGCAGCTCCAGTTAGGCAAGGCTAAGGGTTCAGGTTTGAGGCCAAAACAAAGACTGGGTTCAATGCATTCTAAAATAAATCTTTTGAACTCCTATGACTTACTAAAAGTGAAAATGCGTAAACAGAAAGGTGTGGACATGCTGGGGCACTGGCTTCTCTGTGCAAGTAGGAGTACAAGAAAATAGTAAGAAGTGATTAGGATGATCCTTTAAAAGTTCAGTTGTGATGGTAATAAAACTGTAATTTTCCTAAGAGGAATTCACTCAAGTTATTTATAGGAGCTGAGAGCATATTGTATTGATTCTTATAATTCATTAAGCTTTCTTCTTCATGTTATAAGTGGCCACATCTAATTTATACAAAACAACAGTATATAACCCAGATGGGAAAATTGTCAGGCAAAAAACACCAGGTAAGGATTTATATATGACATGTGTATGCATGACTTTTTTTGTGGTTTTATGTGATACAATAATCTTATATTTTTATGAACAGAATAATTTTCATTTTACAAGTTTCATGAGAATTAGCTATGCCTGTTTGTTTCATTATTACAAAGACAGAATAGAAATATTTTGCCATATCATGCTTCCCATTTAAGCAGAACTCCCAGTAAAAAAGAGGTTATAATCCCCTGGAGTAGTACCTTACGCCATAAGATGTTCCACTGAGTTCACTAGCACTAATCATAGTGTAAAGTACTCAGAATAAAAAAGGCAATTGCAATCTGGTCCTAATTTAAATTAATATTATTTCATAAGAATGCTCAATAGTTGCTTCACAGGAGATACGGAAAAAGACTGTCCCTCCCACAAACAGACACAAAACGAAAGCTCCAGTTCTGCAACTGGATCTGTGCAGGCAGACCTCTGTACTTCACAGAACCCCATAGGTCCAACTTCAGGATTAGGGCATATGTTCGATGGAAAATTCTGTTTCGAAATGGATGATACTAAATAATTTATGGTTACCCTGGAAATGCCATTTTAGATCAAGGAATATTCAGATGCATGATTACAATACCTGTAGTTAAATGTATCTTTTGCTTTATAGTGAAAATGCCATAAATCCAGGATATTAGTACTACAGAAATTCAATAGATTTCACAGCAGACAAAAGGCTAAATTCTAGTCTCAGTACACAGTTGGCATTTCCAGCAAGTTCAATGGGAGTTGCAATCTTGTAACTGAGAGCAGAATTCAGCCTGGAGTAGCTTTGTTCTTTGTATTCAAGTGTTGCAATTAAAAGTTTCTGTGAATGAGAAAATACAGAAATCTGTGTGATGGAGAACCAGGAAGGAGCTTGCAAGAGAAAAGAATAGCATTAGCAGGTAGGTGTGATGGTTCGCTTCTTCTCTGTCACCATTTGTTTGTTCCTTAGAACACTTGTCCCCAATCTTTTCAGGGTTGCACCTCCTTTACCCTGTCTGTGCCCCTCAGGCCAGGAGCGGCAACATGGTGGGACACCGATAGAGAGAAGGGGGCTGAGCCTGGGGCTGCAGCTGGGGGTGGGTGTGGGACCGTGGCTGGAAATGGGGCTAGGAGCTGGGGCTGCAGGTGTGCAGAGCTAGATCGCACTGCCTCTCTGCCCCTGTGGGGACAGGCCTGGGCCCACTGGACCCCCGAATGTTCCTCTGCACCCCTCAGGGGGTTGTGCCCACAGTTTGGGTATCACTGCCTTAGAAGAATACTACAGATAGGAGGACAACCATATTTCCAGAAGAAGAGTCCCATTTCTAGACGTTCGCTATGGTCCAGTAGTGGCCATATTCCCCCAGGGAGCAGAAATCCATCGAGAAGATAACATTCAGTAGTCCAACACTAACTGGGCAGTTGTGAGGATGTTAAACTAACAACTCAAGGGAAGTGTGCTAAGGGGACAAAGGTGGTACTAACTCAAACTTAAGGTATCATGAACAGAAGGGCTAAGACGGTGAAGGGATGAAATTTGTAATTTGTTTGTGATGGCCCATGACAGACTGTACCCTTATGTTCATCACTTTTACAAGACTATGATACATTTTGTACAAAGTATGCCTTGTTGAGGTATCATTTGAAAACTCATAATTTGCTGATTTTTATTGTCCTGGCAAAATATGTGTGGCAACACTGTATGTAAAGTTATAAAATTATACTATGTGACAGGGGTGGGCAAATTTTTGGCCTGTGTGCCACATCATGGTTGCGAAGCTGTATGGAGGGCCAGGTAGGGAAGGCTGTGCCTTCCCAAATTGCCTGGCCTCTGCCCCCTCCCTTTCCCATTTCCCACTCCCTCCCTCTTCCCCCTTCAGAACTCCCAAGTCATCCAGTGTCCCCTTCTCCCTGTCCCCTGACTGCCCCCTCCCAGGACCCTCACTCTCCTAACCGCCCCCCAGGACCCCACCACTTATTCACTCCCCCCACACTCCTTATCCCCTGACTGCCCCAACCCTCATCCATATGCCTGCCCCCCAACAGGTCCCCTGGGACTCCTATGCCCTATCCAACTGCCCTCTGCTCCCTGTCCCCTGACTGGCCCCTGGGAGTCCCTGCCCCTTAGCCAACCCCCAATAGGGTGACCAAATGTCCCGATTTTACAGGGACAGTCCTGATTTTGGGGTCTTTTTCTTATATAGGCTGCTATTACCCCCCACCCCATGTCTCGATTTTTCACATTTGCTGTCTGGTCATCCTAACCCCCACCTCTCCCTTCACCTTTACCATGCTGCTTAGAGCGGCAGGACTGGCAGCCACACTGGCCGGCCACAGCCAGTCATACCGCTGCTCTGCTCACATGGTGAGCTGAGGCTGCGGGGGAGGGAGGACAGCAGGGAAGTGGCCGGGAGCTAGCCCCTCTTGGCCAGGCACTTAGGGGCCAGGCAGGATGGTAGCATGGTCTGGATGTGGCCCGTGGGCTGTAGTTTGCCCATCTCTGCTACATGATGTTACTGAGGGCTTGGTTACACTGGCACTTTATAGCGCTATAAAGCCCCCACGAGTGCTATAACCTCCTCCCCGTCCACACTGGCAAGTCACGTAGAGCGCTATAACCTCAGGGTTATAGCGCTCCTGGTAATCCACCTCCGCATGGGGAATAAGGGCTGTAGCGCAGCTGCTGTAGCGCTACAGCAAGAATGTGGACACCCACTGCGCTACAAGTGATCTCTCGAGATGCCTGGAGCCATTTAAGGCAATTGATGTCTCTTCCCTTTGTTTTGCACTCGGCTGGAGGAATGCGGAAGTACCTCTTTAGAGTTTCTCTCTTAACTCAGCAGATAAGCAATGCAAATGTTTAAGGAGGGAGCCTGTGTGAAAACAAAGCCCTCTGTGAACGGAGGCTCGCTGACAGGCTTTCAGAAGAACGGAAAAAACACTGTCTCTCTCCCTCCACATACACACAACAGGTCCCCCCTCACCCCCGTCGTTTAAAAAGCATGTTGCACCCAGTTGAATGCTGGGATACCTGCCCTAATGTGCTGCTCTTAATGCCGCATTAAGTGCCCCAAATGTGGCCATGCTATACCGCTGGCACGTCTGAGTGTGGACATACAATAGCGCTATACATATTACTGTATAAGGGGACCGCTATAACCAATAGCGCTATAATCTTGTAAGTGTAACCATGCCCTAAGGCACAGTCCAAATCTGGGGAAGCAGCCCAAACCAGTTCTTCAGAGACAAAAGGCAAACTGATGCTTCAGCTAGGTGTCATCAAAATCAAATGGACGATCACCTGATTAAGCAGCCATTCTTTGGCAGGAAGAGGGGAGTTAGCAAGAAATTTACATTTTGGCAAACAGACTTGCTATCACCTCAACTCTATCTGGAGACCATGCTATGAGAAGGGAGAATAGAGGACACAAATCACCTCTCTCCCTTCAGCTCTACTCATAAAAACAAAAATTTGCACAGAAGAATGTATTTGCGCACATGGCCTGTCAAAAATTAGAGGGAACATTGACCCCAACCTCAATTTTGTGAAGTTGTATGCTGGGCCATGAATACTCTATTCACAGATGTGGTCCTCAGGACAAAAAGTTTGCCCACACCTGCTATTAGGCCTCATTAAGAGCTGACTGCAAGCCATGGCATAATGTGTGGGCCTAGGATGAGAGGCTGTGTCAGACGTGGGGTTGCAGCACTGCAGAGATTCTTGCCATAAGTTAGACAAGTCCTCAAGGGTGTCTAAATTACAGCCTTTCCAGGCCCTGGAACAATCCAGACCTGGGAGGATACAAAGACGTGGCTTAGTTAAATTCATCTTAGCCCCTCTCCCCCAGATTGAATTCTGCACTGTACCTCTAAGAGGCACAGTACAGAATCTCACCCCAAACATGCTAATAAAATTTCACTCTTCCTTTCATTAAGATTTTCTCTTTATGTGCCAATTACTCCTCGAATCCTGGAATAACTTTACCCTAACAGTTTATTCCTATAGCTGAAATAGAAATGCTGGGAACTTAACAATACTCTCGCAGGTGCAATAAGGTTTAAATAATTGCTTCCTGGCTTGTTGATCCTTCATGTTGGCTCTGTCATTGATTTTTTTCCCCAGAGCACTACTCAGCAGCATCTGCTCTTCCCCTTCCTGTATGCATGTTCCTCTCATATCATAGTTTCATAGATTTCAAGAACAGAAAGGACCAATGTGAGCATCTTCTAGTCTGACTTCCTGTATAACGTAGGTCACAGAATGTTCCCAAAATAATTCCTAGGGCAGATCTCTCAGAAAAATACCCAAATTTGATTTAAAAATTGCTAGGGATGGACAATCCAACATGATCTTTGATAAATTGTTCCAATGAGTAATTACCCTTACTGTTAAAAATTTCACTTTTTCCAGCTTGAATTTATCTACCTTCAACTTCTAGCCATTAGATCATATTATACTGTTGTCTACTAGATTGAAAAGCCCTGTATTACAAAATTTCTGTTTCCCATATACAGTAAAACCCTCAAGTTATGAACACCTTGGGAATGGAGGTTGTTCGTAACTCTGAAATGTTTGTGACTGAACAAAACACTATGGTTCTTTCAAAAGTTTAAAACTGAACATTAATTTAATACAGCTTTGAAAGTTTAGTATGTGGAAGAAAAATGCTGCTTTTAACCATCTTAATTTAAATGAAACAAGCACAGAAACAGTTTCCTTACCTTGTCAAATCTTTCTTGTTAAACTTTCCCTTTATTTTTTTAGTAGTTTACATTTAACACAGTACTGTACTGTATTTCCTTTATTATTATTAATTATTATTATTATTTTATTTTTTGGTAGCTGCTGCTGCCTGATTGTGTACTTGTGGTTCCAAATGAGAGGTGTGGTTGACCAGTCAGTTCGTAACTCTGGTGTTCATATGCAACCCATGTGACCTCTTCAGGGCCATACAGGTAATATATCTATTCTGTGGATGCAGCCCTCATAACACATAGAGAGCGGCATATGCTGCCCACAATGGTAAATAGGTTGAGAATCACAGACCAAACCAGTTGAAGATTCTTGAGTCTTTCATTATAAGACCTATTTCCCAATCCTTTAATCATGCTCATGACCTTTCTCTGAACCATCTCAAATATATCAACATCCTGCCTGAATTCCCCCAGAATTTTTCAACCCAAGAATTACATGATTGTGCTGATGCAGGAGAGCCAGAAAGTGATTACAAATAAAAGTGAAAATGATCAGTGCATTTTGCTTACACAAGCTGAGTGAACTGCAAAAATTAACAAAAGCCAAACATAATGAAAGTGAATTAGGTTTAAAAAGTTCTTTTAGTTTCAATAATCGAAAAGTGATACCCATTAAGAAGTCAACATTTGCACAGATGATAGTTTGTGAGATGCCATAGTTATTTCTTATGCTTAGAGGTGGAAAATGATTCTTAAACTTCTCTAGCAAAGAACACATTATAAAATGGATATTGTCTCATGAATACTTCTCAGCATTCACTGTCACTCAGATCACCTGCCTTCCCATTCACAATCTTTGTCACAGTTCAGAGCAATTGCATCTATATTCTTCCCTCTTGGTCCACCAACAGCACCCATTGCAGATTCCCTGCTTCTTAGCCATCACCTTTCTTGGGCAGAGACCTGCATCTCTTTTCCTCTGAGCAGGGTTTTCCCCAGCGGCACTGTTTCCTGCCTATTCTGTGTTATCCATAGTAAGCCAGTCTGCCTAAAAGGCCAGCATTGCACTTTGCTTTCTCTCCAGAGGCTATTAACAGCGTAACGTCCTCCAATTGTAAATTACTATACGGTTCTTTTTAAGCAAGTATATGTATTTATAATGTGAAGGTATTACAGAGCAACATATTAAAAACAATAAGAGACACATGCTAAACGCATGTTCAAAAACTTTCCAGAGTGACCCCCCAACTCCAACATTGCGCTCTGGTAACTGCCAGTCCTTCCAATCTTTTTGCAAGGTTTGGGATCCCTGCCTTGGGCAGAATGAAAGCCCTGAGTCAGTTTAAACTCAGGATATTTATCCAAAAGTCCTTTCTTTGTCTGTTGGTCTCCAGAGAATCCAGTTTGAGTTAATACAGACAGCATCTCCAAAAGCTGATACCACTGTGTGGGGTGATGGGAAAGGGGTTACATTTACCTGCCTGATTTATCTTAGTGACCACCTGCTGTTTTTAGTTTCTGGAGGAGCTGTGGTAGCCTTCTGCCATGGCAGAGAACACAATCATACGTAAACCATTAATTTAAAGCAATGGGGTCCACATCTCCCCCCTAGAAAGGTTACATATAATCCCAACCCACAATAATACATACACTTAATACAATACAGTCTTTCAAGAATACTTCAGGAAATTTCCATATCTGTCACAACCTCGTCCCATATCTGGTTATATAACATCACTTTGGCAAATACTTACGTGATAAAGTTATATTAGGAAACTATTTAATGTATTTTTAGCATCTTTTAATGCTATTTATAAGCCAGAGATAATGAGGAGCAGCCTGAACCACTTGACCAACCAGCTCCTCACAGACCACCACCAAATGCTCCCTGGGCCATAATTTGAAAACCTCTGCAATGGGTATAGTATCGTAGGTACTGCTGGGTAGTAACTATGGGCAAATGTTAAATGATTGCAGTGCAGTCAGTAATCTATTCCATAATTGCATCATCTGGGCCAAGATTTAGGGAGATCCTGTGTGGTGCACCTGTAGCACTAGTTATATTTGTCAGTCTGAGAGTTAGATAGTCAGGGAGCTAAGAATCTGTGTGTGTCGCTGTAGCGAGGCGGTCTGGTGCCCAACCGCCCCGCAGAGGGACGAACCTCCCCAGAGGCAAGAGGGGACGGAGCTGGAGAAACCTGCGCCCCTCCCCCAGATGTCAGCCGGCCAACCCAGAAGGATAAAAGCTCGGCCCCGGAGCTCACTTCGGAGGGAGCCAGAGCTCCTGAACGGGAAGCCCCGGTGACCCAGCCGGAGCCCGGGAACTGGCCGAGCCTGCCCTGCGCCCGCTACCCGGAGGAAGAGGGACTGAGCCTCCCCAGTCCAGGCTACCCTGAGGAGCTGCCGCCTCTGCCTCCAGACAGCGACTCGGAGGAGCCCATGGAGGTCACCACGCCTCCCCAGGTACCCTTTGAGGGGGAGTTTGGAAGTGGCCCGGGGAATGAGTTTTGAACCTGTGTCAGTGTGTTGCGGTCCGGATCCCCACTGACTGCAGCTGGCCTGTTACCGCTGCTAGGGCCCCGGGCCGGGACGCAGTGGAGCGGGTGGGCCTGCGTTCCCCCTGCCACCCTTAACCATGGGTGGCAGTCTCCCCCTCAGCCCGCCGTCATTCCTCGCTGTCTGGTTACTGCTCAGCCCCTGCGTGAGGGTCTGAGCCCCTGACCCTACCCTGTGGGTGGGTTGCCCGCCCGGCTTTTGGGCTGAGGCGGGCTGAACGGACGCTGCTCAGGCCTGGCTGAGCACTTGAGCCCCGGGCCCGGGTATTCCCCAACCCGGCTGAGGGGTGTGTAGCGAGGCGGTCTGGTGCCCAACCGCCCCGCAGAGGGACGAGCCCCAGTGGCGACCCCCTACAGTCGCCTTTCGGAATAAAAAATGCCATTTTCATTCACTGTAATTGAGTCCTGTCATATTTCTACTGTGAGGGACATTATGATGGTGACTACTGACAATGGCATTATTTACAAGAAAATGTATATGTTTAAATATATTGTTTTTAATCTGATGTGCCCTTATGCATTCATGTATCCTGGCTGAGCTCAGTTCTTTGCAAAGTGCCCTCATGCCTTTTGTTTCTGCTAAGAACAGGGATAATTTATGTGGGTGGCTACACATAGAGGTTGTTGCTTAGTCAGGGTGGCTGCAAATGCATAGACACATAGATAAAAGGAGGGGTGGGCAAACTTTTTGGCCTGAGGGCCACATTGGGGTTGAAAAATTGTAGGGAGGGCTGGGTCAGGGAAGGCTGTGCCTCCCCAAACAGCCTGCCCCTGTCCCCATCTGACCTCCTCCCACTTCCCACCCCCTGGCTGCCCCACTCAGAATCCTGGACCCATCCAACCTCCCCTGCTCCTTGTCCCCTGACCGCCCCCTACAGGAACCCCCCACCACTAACCACCTGCCAGGACCTCACCCCCTATCTAAGACTCCCTGCTCCTTGTCCTCTGATTGCCCCCTCCCAAGACTCCCCACCCTAACTTTCCCTCTAGGAACCCACCCCCTTCCCAAACCTCCCCTTCTCCCTGTCCCCTGACTGCCCCGACCCCAATCCATACCCCACCCCCGTGACAGATCCCTGGGACTTCTATGCCTATCCAATTCCCCCATTCCCCGTCCCCTGACTGCCCCCAGCCCCCTTACCATGCTGGTGGTGGCTCGATTGGAGCTAGACACGCAACACTGCTCTCCTGGAGGAGTGCGCAGCCCCACTCCCCAGAGCGCTGCTCGCGTGGTGGCAAGGCTCCAGAGGAGGGGGAAAGGTGGAGGAGGGTCTGGGAGCAGCCTCCCTGCCGGGAGCTCAGGAGCCGGACAGGATGGTCCCGAGGGCCAGATGTGGCTTGTGGGCCGTAGTTTGCCCACCCCTGATATAAGGTCACTGATGCTAGGCCAGACCTTGTTATGCATCTGCAAACCATAAAAATGTAGACCTGGAAGGGACTTTGATATGTTATCTAGTCCATTCTTCTGCACTGAGGCAGGACTAAGTATTATCTAGACCAGTGGTTATAAACCTGTGGCCTGTGGGCCACTTGCAGCCCAATCAGCACACAGCTGCAGCCCATGTGACATCCTCAGGATTATATAGGTAGTATATCTATTGTGTGGATGACGCCCACATAACATCGAGAGCTGCATATACAGCCCACAAAGGTAAATAGGTTGAGAACCACTGATCTAAACCATCCCTGGCAGATATTCATCTAATCTCATTTTAAAACCTCCAATGATGGAGATTCCACAATCTTCCTAGGTTATTTGTTCCAGTGCTTATCTGCACCTATAGTTAGGAAGTTTTTCCTAACTTCTAACCTAAATCTCCTTTGCTGCAATTTAAATCCATGACTTCTTGTCTTGTGCTTAGTGGTTAAGGAGAATAATTTATCACCCTCCTATTTATAACTACCTTTTACATACTTGAAGACTGTTATTACATCCCCCCTCAGTCTTCTCTTCTCCAGACTAAATACACCTGTTTTTTTTCATACTTTCTTAGTAGGTCGTGTATTCTAGATCTTTAATAATTTTTGCTGCTCTCCTCTAGACTTTCTCCAATTTGTCCACATCTTTCCCAAACTGTGGTGCCCAGAACTGGACACAATAATCCAGTTGAAGACTTATCAGTGCTGAATGGAGTGGAAGAATTACTTCATGTTTTTCTTACAATACTCCCACTAATACATGCCAGGATTATGTTGGTCTTTTTTTGCAACAGTATTACATTGTTGATTCATATTTAGTAGGTGATCCCATCTCCTAGATCCTTTTCTGTAGTACCTCTTCCTAGACAGTTGTTTCCTATTTTGTATTTATGTAATTGATTATTAATATGAAGACCTACAGAGCAGTCACTAACTTTTCACAGGAGGTTGGAAGTCAACTTTATTTTGTATTCTGTTTGGTCATGGTTTTTCTGCCATGTGATATTTCCTTTCTCTACATGATGGGTGAGGCCATTTCTAGAATACAGCGTCCATTTCTAATGTCCACACTGTGAAAGGACATTGAAAAACTAGAAAGGATTCAGAAAAAAAGGTCCAAGAATGATTTGAAGTCTGGAAAGTTAGACTTACAGAGGAGGACTAAAGAGGTTCAGTTTATTTATTTTATCCCAGGTTTAGAGGTGATTTGACATGGTATAAAAGTATGTATGCAGAGAGAACATTTCTGATAGTGGAGGACTCTTTAAAGTGGCAGACAAAATCATAAGATCCTATGCCAAGTATTGGAAGGTGGACAACTTCAGATTAGAAAAAAAGGCTCTAATTTTTAGCAATGATGGTTGTTAACCATTGGGACAATTTACCTACCACTGTGATAGATTCATCAACCCTTCAAACCATTGGATGTGTTTCTAGGAGAGAGATTGTAGCTTTCTGAGAAGTTGTCTTCACTGAAGGATTAGTGGGTGGAATTCTCTGGTTTGATTTATAGAGGAAGTTAGACTAGAGGATCATAACGGTCCCCTCTGATCTTAAAAGTCTGTGACTCTAGTGCTTTAGGGGCACATGCTGTTTTCACCCACTAATTCCTGCTCCTCCGCAGTAGGTTGCATCAGATGAGACGCCGCATGCTCTTGGGAGGAAGTTGCTGAAATTTTCCAGACCACAGCACAAATATATGTTTATGGTCCCTCATGTCTACACTCCTGAGCGTCTCTTTAAGAAATTCCTTATCATCGGCTGTACATTGTGTGTGGGTGGGGAGAAGAGGCCAGCAGCCCTCAGCATCCTGTGCCCCAGACCGAACGGGTATCCCATTCTAGGAGACTCCAAAGGGCGCGCGCGAGTACGTGGAGCCGTCTGGTATCCCCCAGCACTGTGTGAATCACCCGGCGCCACGGGAAATAGCTCTACGAGAGCAGGGGACAAGGGACCTTTTTCTTGCATCGACAGCAGCTGCCCAGTCGCTAACTTTAATGGGAGCCTGGCCTGCGCCCCTCACCTCGGCGGGTACTTGCGTGTGTGCACCAGACCACAAGCTGCAAGCGCCTCCCGCGGCCCCAGGGCGGGGCCGGGCTCTACCTCTTCCCGCATATCGGCCCCTTGGCGGACCGCGCAGAACAAACGCGGCAGGGGTCGGGGGATCTCCCGCACCTGTCGCGCCCCGCAGGCCACAGCAGCCGAGGGGCTTTGCGGGGCCACCGCCCTGCGGCAGCACGCGCGGCGGCTGGGGTGGGGGGGGGCGCATTCCCGCGCCTCTGCGAGAGCGGACCTCGCCCGTGGGCCCCCGGCCGGCTCTCCGAAGGGGCGGGCGCGGCCCCTTTAAGCCGGCGGGACGCACTCACCTTGTCTCCCCCTTTTGGTACCAGCCCCGAGCCGAGCTGACTCCTGATTGGGCGACCGCCGGGCCCGGTCACGTGGGGGCGGCTAGTCTCTCCACAGCTTCCAAGCCGCCATTTTGGCTGGAAAGTTTGGACTTTCCAGCGGAGCAGGGCGGCGGTGGGAGGCAGCGCGCGCGAGCCGCCCCGCCGCGCGGCCCTGAGGGAGTCTCGGGAGCCCGGGCCCCCTTCCGCCCCCGGGGCGCTGCGAGCGCGTAGCCGCCGCCGCCTGGGCTCCGAGGGGGTGTCCCGTCCCGGCTCCGGAGCCCCGGACTCTGGTCTCGTCCTGCCCTCGAGTGCGGGGAAAGGCGCCGGCGGGACCCGGCGGAGCTCGAGCCGCCCCCGCCGCAGCCCCAGCCCGCGCTGCCCGTCCTTGCCCCGCACAAAGTTCGGGAGGGCGGCGGCCGTGCCTCGGGATCCCTTCGGCCGCGGAGCACCATGCCGGTCAGGAAGCAAGGTGAGACCCCGCCGCCCCTCCTCGCGCGGGAACTCCGCCGGCCGCGTGCAGCTGCCGCGTCCCGCAAACTTTCTGTCAGCGCCGCAGCGCGGCGAGTCCCCGCGCTCGGCGTCGGGGTGACCGAGCCGTTGTGTCAACGCGCGATCGGTGACGGCGGCCCCGGCGTGCGGCTGTGCTGGGCTTCTTCCCCTGCTCAGGCACGTGTGTGTTCAGTAGGCAGGTGGCTTCACTTCTTAGTATTTTTCTCTCTGGTAATACAGAGTCTGACCTGGGGAAATCTCTGTCAGCCAAGCAGACGTCGGCACATCCCCCTTGGCCTCTGAAGTTTGAAGCTGTGCAGATTGCTACTGACATCCTTTGATCCCATGAGTCAGTTAAGGAGTCAGCTCTATAGTTTATCAGATGTGCACGTGGGCAATGTAATTCTTTCATTAAAAAACTGCTTTAAAAATCTGCCTTTTTGAAAAAAACACCTATTTTTACAGTGTATGAACTGGTAATAAAGAATATCTGAGGAACTTGGAAGTTATTTAAGCTGGATTAATGAGGGTGTGATATAAAGAACTATTGTATTGACTAAAGTTGGAGCAGTTCTGGTCATTTTCCCCTTATGGTGGTGTTTAATTTTAATTTTTTGTTTGTTTGCAGATACCCAGCGAGCTCTGTGTCTCCTGGAGGAATACCGCTCCAAATTGAGCCAAAGTGAGGACAGACAACTGCGAAACTCCATTGAGCGTGTCATTAATATCTTCCAAAGCAACCTTTTCCAGGCTTTGATAGGTAGCTGTCAAAACTTTTTCTTACAGTCTTCCAGTTTTTGCTGCAGACTTAGATATACATGCTGGTATGATGGGCAGCTTATAACAGGCACTTTTAGTGTGACTTTTAATGTAACAGATTTAAATGGAAAAGATTTAAATGATCAAAGTTCTGTTGTAGAAATGCAGGGGCAATCAGAATACACAAAGCTGTGTTTTCAACATTTTCTTTAAAAGCACGCATCTACTTTTTATTTTCTTCCTGCTCCTTTTCCTCTGACAAATGCTAGTTTTGCTTTAAGTTTGTCACATTAAAGAAAAGCTCATGACAATGACCTCATCTTAATTGCCGACTTCCATTTCAGAAGTCTTCTCCTAACACAAGTTTAAATTTCTGAATCAGAACAGTTCAGATCTTTTTATTGTGCTTCTCTTAGGGTTGGCCCTCACTAGGGCGGGGGAT
Source organism: Dermatemys mawii (assembly GCA_007922305.1). Taxonomy (NCBI): domain Eukaryota; kingdom Metazoa; phylum Chordata; order Testudines; family Dermatemydidae; genus Dermatemys; species Dermatemys mawii. The sequence goes on from ML677401.1 coordinate 16,064,268, forward strand.
CGACTGTAGATACGCAATTTCAGCTACGTTAATAATGTAGCTGAAGTCGGCGTATCTACAGCCAACTTCCCTGCCGTCCTCACGGCGGCGTGCACCCCCGTCGACTCCAGCTTGTGCCTGTTGGTGAGCTGGAGTTACGGAGTTGACGGGGGGCGCTGCTGGCGATCGATTTATCGCATCTTAATGAGACACAAGAAATCAGTCGCTATAAGATCGCTCTCTCCCCGCGCTAATGAAGACAAGACCTTAGACTGCTCCCAATGGACTAGCAAACTGGTGGTGAAAGGCTAAGCCAGTCTTTGAGGGACACATGTACCAGGGTTCGTTAGTGGGTCAAACTTCTGAAGCTTTACACCTAGAGGCATTTGGGGTTATGCAATAAATAGTGCTTCCCCCCCATTTGCAGTTCTTCTCTGTAATATTTTAATTGGAAGACTTAGTATTGGCTAGTAGACTTATACTTCTTTTTCCCATTGGAAGTCCCTAAAATAAAATTCTACCTTTTGATCCCTCTCTCCAGCAAACAAGAAATTATTTTTTCTAGCTGCTCCCACTCTGAGATGTAATGACTTTCCCTCAGGCCAAAGCGGCTGAATGTGGCACAAAACCATTCAGTGCCACTCCTTGCAACTAATCAACGGTTCACTAGTATAGGACAAGACAGTTGATTGCTTTCTGCTTTGGTTCTTAGAACCTAAATCAGGGTGGCCAACCTGAGCCTGCAAAGGAGTCAGAATTTACCAATGTACATTGCCAAAGAGCTACAGTAATACATCAACAGCCCCTCTCTCTCCCTCCTTGCACCTCCCGGTCAGCTGTTTTGTGGTGTGCAGGAGGCTCTGGGGGGAAGAGGGGGAGGAGGCAGGAAGGGGTGGAGTGGGGGCAGGCTCTGTGGCAGAGCCAGAAGTTAAGCAGTGAGCACCCCCCTGGTACATTGGAAAGCTGGCGCCTGTAGTTCCAAACCTGGAGTCGGTGGCTATACAAGGAGCTGCATATTAGCTTCTGAAGAGCTGCATGTGGCTTTGGAGCCACAGGTTCGCCACTCCTGACCTAAACTCTGGTCTTTTGCATGGCAGTTGTTGGCCTTTGATAGTGTAGCTTGTGAACCATGGTGCTTTTTTCATGTATGCTCTCACACTATCCACATCTTAAGTAGGAATGCAGTCTTATCAGCTTTGTAGAAACTTGTAAAACTTTAATCTGGATCTAATGTTACTTTATATAAAAGAGAAGTAAAATGCACTGTCTTCTGTTTGCAAGGAGAGGAAGCAAGGGTATGTTGCTGCAAGTGGCACTAACCAGATGGTGTATAGCATTTATAATAGAGGTCTGTCAATGTTGCTTTTATGAATCACTTTGCAGGGTTTTATAGCTATTCCTGTTCAGATCAACTTTGGTGAAACTGCTTGGCGCACAAGTTAGAGACAAAGTGGGTGAGGTAATATCTTTTATTGGGCCAACTTTGTCTGTTAGTGAGAGAGACGACCTAGGTTTGACATGGCTATAACTACACTGTATACAACATGGCACAAAAATTGTCAGCTCAAATGCATCAGTGATTTAGATAATGGCATATAGAGCACACTTACAAAGTTTGAGGATGATAACAAAATGGGATGGGTTGCCAGTGCTTTGGAGGCTAGGATTAAAATTAAAATGATCTGGACCAACTGGAGAAATCGTCTGAAATAAATAGGATGAAAGTCAATAAGGACAAATGCAAAGTATTCCATTTAGGAAGGAACAATCAGTTGCACACATACAAAATGGGAAATGATTGCCTAGGAAGGAGTTGCTGCAGAAAGGGATCTGGGGGACATAGACTATAAGCTAAATATGAGTCAACAGTGTAACGCTGTTTAAAGAAGAACTAAAAGCGAACATCATTCTGTGATGTATTAAAAGGAGTGTTGTAAGCAAGACATCAGAACTAATTCTTCCATTCTATTCCATGCTGATTAGGCTTCATCTGGAGTATTGTGTCCAGTTCTGGGTGCCACATTTCAGAAAAGACAAATGGGAGAAACTTCAGAAAAGAGCAACAAAAAGATTAAAGGTCTAGAAAACATAACCGATCAGGGAAGATTGAAAAAATTGGGTTTGTTTAGTCTAGAAAATAGAAGACTAAGAAGGGGACGTAACAGTTTTCAAGTATATAAAAGATTGTTACAAGGAGGAGGGAAAAAAATGGTGGTTGTTAACGTCTGAGGATAGGATAAGATGCAATGGGCTTAAATTGCGGCAAGGGAGGTTTAGGTTGGACATTTAAAAAAGCTTCCTAACTGTCAGGATGATTAAGCACTGGAATAAATTGGCTGGGAATGGTGAACTGTGGCCACTGGGAGCTGCGGGTGGCCTTGCCTGCGGATGGTCAGTGTAAATGGCCCTTCAGCGGATTACCCTGACAAACCACAGGTTACCAACCACTAGATAATACTTAGTCCTGACAAGAGTACAGGGGACTGGACTAGATGATCACTTGAGATCCCTTCCAGTCCAATGATTCTATGATATCTGATTTTTTTTAGTGAATGAGAAAAACAGCGTAGTATCTTCTGGATGGTGATTCTGTACAGTTCTAGCATTCCTCCTTTTTCCATTGAATTAATAAGATCACCACGTATCCCTTAGGGCTGGACTACATGATGGGGAGTCGACTTAAGATATGCAAGTTGAAGTTGCAGTATCTTAGATTAACTTACCTGGCTGTCCCCATGGCGACAAGTCGATCGCAGCCACTCCCCCTCCGACTCTGCTTACTCCTCTTGCCGAGGTGGTGTACAGGAGTCAATTCGGGGATTGATTTATCGCGTCTAGATGAGACACGATGAATTGATCCCCGATACATTGAACGCATTGTGGTGGGTAGTGTAGCCATATCCTTTGTGTGAAGGCATTGTAGCACATACAGCTGTTCAGGAGCTGCCTGCTTCACAATAGTGAATGAGAAATAGTGTGTCATTCTTCACCTGTGACAAAGAGTCCTGTGGCACCTTAAAGACTAACTAAAATTTTAGAGCATAAGCTTTCGTGGGCTAATACCCACTTCGTCGGATGCAACCGGGTACGTCCGACGAAGTGGGTATTAGCCCATGAAAGCTTATGCTCTAAAATTTTAGTTAAGTCTTTAAGGTGCCACAGGACTCTTTGTCACTTCTGCAATTCCAGACTAACATGGCTACCCCTCTGATTCTATTCTTCACTTGGAATTTCATTGTTTTTGTGGGATGGAATTCACATCCAAAGATGAGGAAATTCATGCCTTTAAGAATATTCTATGAATTTTAATGCAGTCTCATTTTTAAATGATTTTTTTAATTTAGCAAACAAACTTTAGCCATTTTGATTGTAAAGGTAAAGATAAAGATTGCGGTCTGTGGAGGTGGAACGAGCCTTCAGTTTTTACTTTCTGGAGAGTTTTTATTGTAAATTTTCTCATGCAGATTGATCTTGCAGTACCTTAATACCTCTAAGGCTATGTCTACACTATCACTTACGTTGGTATAACTTATGTCACTCGGGGGTGTGAATAAGCTATCCCACTGAATAGGGAGATGTCTTTAGCCATTGTAAAGATTCCAAGTGGAGGACTGCATATGGAATCAGGTGAAAACTCAGTTTCTAGGAGTGAATGTTTTACTGAAGACTTCCAAATTCAACAGTGAGATAGTTAAGCACATACTTATCTCCAGTTTAGAGAGTTCTGTCAAATGCTTTAATTTAGACTTTCTTTAGTTGCCATTTCCCAGAAACCAATCCAGTTAGACCTACCTTTCTACAGTGGATTTTAATAGCATTAAATTAATACGAATATAGTGACCTTAATGTCAGTTTGAAAATGAATGGTGTCAATTTCAACTACATTCATAATGGATTAGCTTTTCTCAGTATAAGTAACTTCTCTTATTTTGTGTTTTCTTAGTTGTATTTAGAATAGCCTTTTGTAGCTACTCTGAGTAGTTCTAATAAACTGTGGTTTAGTTTATTAAGTGATGGAGGAAGGGATAGAATTTGTTAACCTTAGTTTGAGTAAAAATTTGATGTCTATCTGAGCTTCATTAGATGGAAGGTTAGAAGGAAGAATTTGTGTATATTTACATAACTGGTCTAACACTACCAGGAAAAAGAGAAAATTATTTCTGCTTATAAACGGAGAGAAAAACATTTGTTTTTATAACCAAAACCTGTTTGTTTTGTTTAATGGCATTTTTGCTTTAGCAAGACGACTTGATGGAAGTGGTCCTCTGAAAATGCTACCTTTTTCTAACTGTAGGAGACAGTTTTCTCTTTGCTGAATTGTTCATTCTCCTGCAAGTGAGTTCCAAAAGTGCTCCTTTGCTTTACATCTGTGCTGAAGAAAAAGGAAAGTGGAGCTTTAGAGTGCTCTTTCGGTACCATGGCAGTAGAGAGCTGGCTCTGTTGCCTCTTTTTTTGCATCAGTTTTGTTCTCTGACTCCAATCAAAGTAATACAGCAATTTTAAGTCACTTTGTAGAGAAGAACATGTAGACGGAGTTAAATATATTTTCTTTTTAATTCTTCACTTTCAGAGAAAACATTTTTAATTGTTGAATGTTCATCTGCTACATTTGCATCTGGAATCCACATAGGTGGGCCCTTATGCCCAGTCAGAATTCCACCAACTTCACTTGGACTTGGCATGGGCATAAGCCAGTGTTTTTCAAAATGTGGGCCATGACCCATTACTGGGTAGCGGCATGTAAAGTGCTGGATTGTCTTGCTCTGTTCAGCACCACTGACCGGGACATTTAAAGTCCTGTGAGCGGTGCTGCCCAGCTAAGGCAGGGTAATGCCTTTCTTTTCCGACACTGCGCTGTGCCCCAGAAGTGGCCAGCAGTGGGTCCAGCTGGGCAGGGGGGCCACAGGTCTCTGCACGCTGCTCATGTCCTGATCACTGGCTCTGCACTCCCATTGGCCAGCAATCAGCCATTGGGAACTGTGAGGTGCCTACGGGTGAGAGTTGCGTGGAGCTGCTTGTGTGCCTCTACCTAGGAGCTAACCGGAAGCCGCTGGAGGTAAATCCATGCCCCAACCCCACACCCTAATCCCTTGCCCCAGCCCTGAGCTGTCCCAACCCCACATCCCAATCCTCTGCCCTGAGCTACCCCAAACCTGGAACCCCTTCCTGTACCTCACATCCTTGATCCCCCCCCAGAGCCCTGACCCCCTCCCACATCTCAACCCCTTTCCCTAGCCCAGAGCCCCCTCCAACACCCTGAACCCCTATTCCAGGCCCACTCCACAGCCCTTATCCCTGCACTCCAATCCTCTGCCCCAGCCTGAGGGCCCCCCCCCAACCCTTCATCCCAAGCTTCATTGGGTTGTAGGCATCAGCAGTTTTCTTCAGCTGAGTCCCCAGAAAAAAAAGTTTGAAAACCACTAGCATAAGATATGCCTTGTGGATGTTGCCTTTGCAGGATCAGGACCTAATTGATTCTACACTGTGTTATCAAATGTTCAAAGTAAACAAACTGAAAAAAGAGATTTTCCTCTCCCTTTGATTGTTAAAGTAATCTTAGCTGAAGCAAGGAACAAAGCACGTAAATATTCGATGACTTATTTTTTTAAGTTAGTGTCCCTTTGACTTGTAAACGAAATTACTAACAAAAAAATCAAACAAATCCAGGTTTTATAATAAAAATATTATTTTTGGATATTCTGTTCAATTCATAAAGGAATACATCCAGTGTTCTAGTTTATGTGAAAAACATAATCTGAGAAACAAAACTATTGTAAAATGCTGACTTCACTCAGATAAATTAGCTGATCACAGGCAGTGTTTATCTGAAACTTGGTAAGAAACACAAAACTTCTGTGATGGGAATGTAACTCTTTACAGAATGAAGATGTGCAGGTACAACAGTTGGGTGAGAAGGTAGGCCCAAATATTCTCCCCAGCTGCTGCAATTTGTACAAGAGTTCTGGCCTTACACCCCATTCGAAAGCTCAATCTTCTGCATCAGCCTCTGTCTAGTGCAGGGGTTCTCAACCTTTTTCTTTCTGAGGTCCCACCATCATGCTATAAAAACTTCACCACCCATCTGTGCCACAGCAATAAGTTTTCTGCATATAAAAGTCAGGGCTGGCATTAGGGGGTACCAAGCAGGGCAATTTCTTGGCGTCTCTGCCACATAGTTCAGGCTTCCGCTCTGGGTGGTAGGGCTCAGGCCCCTGGGTTTCTGGGTTTCAGCTTCACAAAGTGGAACTTCAGCTTTCTAATGCTGGCCCTGCTTGGCTGACATCCCCCCCGCCCCCCACCGGGAAACGTGCCCTGGACCGCTGGTTGAGAACCACTGGTCCGTTGGATATTGTAAATCTTAAACTCCTTCACTCTCTAGCTGTTGGACACCCTCGCCAGAACCTTATGTAATGAGTGATGGTCTGAACTACGCTACTCCCTTCCAAGCTCCCTATGCCATGTCTACATTAGAAAAAAAAGATGAATTAATGAGATATGTTAGGAAAAAATGGTAATTTTAATGTATTTCATTAATGCATCTTTTTACTGTAGTGTAGACCAGTGGTCTTCAAACTGGGGTGCGCGAGATCCTGGCGCTGCTGCTGAGACCGCCGAACTCCCGGGCGGTCTATTTTTAGACCACCGAAATGCCGCCGCCGCAAGCTTCTGCTTTTTGCAGCGGCATTTCGGCAGACATACCCGTCCAGGGGGGCCGCCAGACTTTTCCCTCAGCGGCGAGGGGCTGCGGGGAAAAAAGTTTGAAGACCCCTTGTGTAGACATAGTTTTAGTTGCTACAACTGAAAGGAGGGGGAAGAAACCTCAGTAGTTTAGCATTCTCCTCTTCTCCTATGAATGATTCCAATGCCTGCATTTGCTATTCATAGCTTTACCAAGAGGCAGTATAATTAAGCTACAGACAATTTGAAGTGAAATAAGTTCAGACTGAAACTAATTAATAAATTTTTCGTGGTGAGGATCATTAACTGTTGGAGCAGGATTTACCAAAGGATGTGGTAAATTCTCCATCACTTGAGGTCTTTAACTCAAGACTTGATGTCTTTCTAAATAAAAGATTGCTGTAGTTCTACCAGAAATTACTAGGCTTGATGCAGCAATCAGTGGGTGGAATTCTGTTGCATCAGCAGGTGACTAAATGATTATATGTAGGATTGTGAAATACCAGCAGCAGTTAGAATAACCAGTCCCGTTAATTTTGTTTAGCTGCTGTTCGCTAAAGCTGTGAATCACAAAGCACTGGATCTGACTGTCTGCCGACACAAGAAGAGACGCTGCATTGTTTCATGTTGAAAGTGTCTTTGCGTCTGTAAGAGCTGGAAACTTAAGCTTTTATTTAAAACAAAAAAAGTTCTATAGAAATTTGTGGTAGAGAGTCTCACATCCCAGTGTGAACTTCTCACGCATGGAAGAGTGGATTTTTAAATTATATTTTTTTGTCTTAAAACTGTAATTAAGATACGGTTCTTGATGATGTTAGGATTGAAAGATTGAAAAACTTTCTGATATTTCTTTCTCTAACTCAGATGTTCAAGAATCAGAGGGGTAGCCGTGTTAGTCTGGAATTGCAGAAGTGACAGAGAGTCCTGTGGCACCTTAAAGACTAACTAAAGTATTAGAGCATAAGCTTTCATGGGCTAATACCCACTTTGTTGGATGCAGCATGCATCCGATGAAGTGGGTATTAGCCCACAAAAGCTTATGCTCTAATACTTTAGTTAGTCTTTAAGGTGGCACAAGACTCTTTGTCACTTCAGATGTTCAAGTATGTTAGGTCAAAAGATAAATCATTATTTAAAAACTGAGAAAATATTTTTAGGATCGAGTATGGGATACTCTTTGCTACAATTTCATTCTACAGTAAAAGTTATCAAACTGTTCTTGAGATTCTGTTTGCCAATCTGACCATGCCTGTAGCTGCTTCATTTTTTAGCTTGTAGGCAATACAGTATTTGTCGTAATTAATGCTACTGCTGTATTTGACATGCTGCTGCTTTCTAACAGCTTGTATTTGCAGCTGCTGTGGAACTACTGGGGGATAGGACTTTTGCACAGGGGTAGGCACACTTGTGCAAACCCACAGGCCTTGTCTAGGATAGGGAAAATATTTTTTAAATTGGGTATTCTAATATGATTTGAAATACTACTTAGCAGCTAGTGTGACCAAGGTAATATCTTTAAAATCATTGTAGTTGGTTTTGGTGTATCAGGGATTTTTGCACTGGTGTAGCTAGTAAGGACAAGTTCTGTGTTACAAAGGGAAGACAGTTGCGGTGGTGTTCCATTCGTTCCTTCTGTGCACTTTTAGGCAGGAGCCTATTATAATCAAGGTAGATAGATTTGTGAAAACACCTTTTAAAGTAATTCTCTAATTAGAATGATAAGCAATGAGCACGTGAGTTTTGTGTTAGGATGTGTGGGAGAGGGAACAGGATTTGCAGATGTTCAGCACCTCTCAGCAACACCCCATTGATCGGAGAAGTGTGTGTTTGCAAATAGGGTGGCTGTTTTTTTAATTTCTTTCTAGGTGCATTAACTCTTGTTTTACTTTTTAATAATAAGTAAACAAAAATGATCAGTAACATTAGAGAAATTACCATTAGAATCTAAGGCTTCATCTACTTTGGAAACTGAATGACAAAACTTTTGTTGTTAAGGGGGGGGACCAGCTCTTTGTTGGCAGGAGTGCTCTCCTGCTGATAAAACTACCACCACTCATTGGGAGTAGAAGCTTTTTGTCAGTGGAGAGCTCTTTCCTGCCAACAAACAGTGGCTACACTGACAGGTTTAAGATTAGCAGCCGTGTTAGTCTGTATCCGTAAATAAGACGATGGAGACTTGTGGCACCTTAGAGTAGGGGTGGGCAAACTACGACCCGCGGGCCACTTGTGGCCCGCGAGCCGTTTTTATCCGGCCCGCAAGCTCCTGCCGGGGGAGTGGGACCAATGGTCGCGTTTTCCTCAACGACGTGATCTGAGGGCGCACCGGAGAGCAGGGCTGGCTGCTGGTCCGGCGTGCTGCCCAAAGAATGAGGCTGGCGAGCCGCCCAGGATGGCGGGCCGCGGCCGGCCGGGCGCACCGCCCCCAGAACAAGGCTGGTGCACTGCCCGGGAAAGCGGGCCTGTGGCCGGCCGGCAGTGCCACCTAGGGAGCAGGACTGGCATGCCGCCCAGACAGCGGGCCCGCAGCTGGCCTTGCGCGCTGCCCAGAGCCCGGAACAGCGGGCCCGCAGCAAGCTGCGGGGCCCCGCACTCCTGGCCGGGGCTGGGCCGATTGGGGCAAGCTGCTGGGTGCCGCGCTCCTGAGCAGGGGGCCAGGCCGATTGTGGCGCCTTGGGGCCTTGTGCTCCCAGCCCGGGGGCCGGGTGGAGCACTGCGAGCTGCGGGGCCCAGCGCCCGGCTCAGCAGTTAAGCAAGTTGGGAGGGGCGGGGGGCTTAGGTGGTGTGGTTCTGGAGGTAGTGGTTAGGGTGGATGGGTGGGTCGGGAGCTCTTGGGAGGGGGCAGTCAGGGAACTGAGAGCAGGGGGCTATATAGGGGATGGGTTTGGGGGCGGCAGTTAAAGTGGGGGGGGGTCTCGAGGGGGTGATCAGAGGGCAAGGAAGCGGGGGGTTGGATGGGTCAGAGGTTCTGAGGGGGGCATTCCAGGGGCGGGAAGTGGGTGGGGGTCAGGGAGGGGCGTGGCCTTCCCTACCTGGCCCTCCCCACAATTTTGAACCCGTGTGGCCCTCGGGCCAAAAAGTTTGCCCACCCCTGCCTTAGAGACTAACTAGTTTATTTCAGCATAAGCTTTCGTGGGCTATAGCCCACTTCATCAGATGCACAGAATGGAACAAACAGAAGTAAGATGCATTTATACACACAGAAAGCAAAAAAAAGTTGTAAATTGCCATACCAGTTCTAAGAGGCTGTTTAATTTGGATGGGACAGTATCAGCAGGAGAAGAAAAACCTTTTGTAGTGAAAATTTTTATTTAAATTTAAATAAATCTGGAGGTATCTGGAGGTGTGGCCATGGCAACACAGAGTCCCTCCACCTCCTCCCTCCCTGCTCCAGGTTCCAGCCGCTTTTCCTAGCAGTGGGGAGACAAGGAAGACAAGTAGGGAGCCTGTCCTGCCTCCCCCTCCACCCGTCCTGCAGCTCAGCCCCCTGCCCTGAGCCCCATGCGGTACAGTGCATCCCTCACCCCTCCTGCACCCTGATTCCCTGCCCTGAGTCCCCTGCCACACCCCACACACCCTCTGCAGCCCAGCTCGCTGAGCGCCATGTTGCACCCTGCATCCCTGTACCCTGACCCCCTGCCCTGAGTCCCCTGCCACACCCCATGCCCCTTCTGCAGCCCAGCATCCTGCACATCAACTCCCTGCCCTGAACTCTGGCCACACCCCTCCTGCACCCCCTGAGGGTAGGGAGTGGGTGGAATTGAGGTGGGGGTTTTGGGGAAGGGGTTGGAATAGGGACTGGGAAGAGGCAGGGCAGGGGCAGGGCCTAATGGAAAGGAGGGATGAGGGCAGGGTGTCCGTGATGTGGCGCTCGGGCTAATGTGCTAGTCCTCATGCGGACCCTAACCCTAAGCCTCACGGTCATTTCAGTTTGAGACCCCTGGTTTAAATGATGTTAAGCTTGATTTGCATTTGTATTTTTTAGTCATTTTAGTCAAGAAAGGGTCATTCTGTTGATTGGTATAATCATTAAAACATGTTGATTTGGTGGCCTTAACTCTGAAGTTAGCACATCTTTTTGCTAACCAGGAGGATATACATGTGTATGCATATATTTAAATAATTTTATAGCTGAACATCCATTTTTTCAGATTCTTATTTTTTATCTTTGTAAATCATTCACTGGGTATTACGCCATTCACTAACATTCATACACTGTATGCAAAGAGTGTGTATTTATAATACAATAGGAAAGGAATAGTTTTATACCATAAGTGCACATTAAAGAAGCCATGATATTTGCTGTGCACTCATATACAAATTGTTATGTATATATAATACTAAAATCGTATCACAAGCATTTAAAAATTGAGAGACTATTAATGTGTTCACTGAAATTTCATGTTCAAAGAAACTTATAATGACAATACCACTTTTCAGTGGTGGTCCTTACACAGAAAAGAGGACAGACATTAGCTTACCAAATTACATTAAAAAAACACAAGAATATGCAGAGTTTAGTGTTAAATGTGAATCTGAACTCACTCCATTTTATCTAGGTATTTTATGTGTTTCAGAAACAGGCTGTATCACCCTTGGCATAATAGTCTATTCATTAGCTATGCCCGTGAGTGCAGTACCTAAGACCATAACGTAAGAATGGCCATACTGGGTCAAACCAAAGGTCCATCTAATCCGGTATCCTGCCTTCTGACAATGGCTGGTACCAGATATTTCAGAAGGAATGAACATAGCAGGACAACTATCAAGTCCATCCACTGTTGTCTAGTTCCAGCTTCTGGCAGTCAGAGGATTATGCACATTTAGAGCCTGGGGTTGCATGTCTAATATAATAGATAACATGTCCAGAAGACCAACTTCTCTCTGAACTTCCCTGATTTATTGTGTTCACATAAGGGTGAATTAGAAATCAGATTTTTAAAATACCATTTTTTTCTAATTAAAATAAAAATCCAATTTAAACTTTTTATTTGAAAAATAAACCTGTTCAATTACATTTGAAGTTATGAAAACCCGTGTTAAAGGCAAAACTTAATATAATTTATTAAAATAATTTAAATAAAAATGTATGGTGCATCAGCGAGCCCTCAGATTTTAATGAATTAAAGGATGCTGCTTTTTTATTATATGCACAGCTAGGAGGAACTTCTGAGGTCAGCTCAAGCACTATAAATGTCTCAATATTATGAACTGCAAAGTATCAATATTATTTTCAGTCTGTACAATGGTACAAAGGCAGATATTTGCATTTTTCCGAATATAAATATTATTAGTTTCTGTTGCACAGAAATGCTTTTGCCTTAATTACTTTTGGTTTTAGTTTAACTAGCAGGTGCAGAGAGAATATTTTCTTCATTTGAACTAGTACATCCAAAGTTGAAAAACCAACTTGGAGTTGAAAAAGCAGGAAATCTTGTTTTCCTCTTCCAATTGAGGAATAAAACACAGATGGGAGAGAACTAGATCTATGAGTTCTAAAATCTTGAAGGGCATGGGGCCAGATTTTCAAAGATATTTATTTTGGTGTCTAAAGATGCATGCAGGTGTCTACTTGGATTTTCAAAACCATCTAAGCAGGTTAGGTGCCTAACTGCACTGAAATCAATGGAAGTTGAAATTGATAAGCATTAGGTTCCTAACCTGCTTAGACACTCTTGAAAATCCCAGTAGGCACTTATTGGCATCATTGGACACCTTTGAAAAACTGGCCCGATGTGTCTGGAAACAGTTCACTAGCTACAGTCAATACTTCATTTAATACAAGGGATCTCAAACTTTTCTAGTTAGAGACCCCTTTTTGCTCTGCTGCGTTTGCTACCGACCCCTGGGTATGTCTGCTGAAAAGCCACCGAGTGGAACGCTTCTGGTTTCGGCAACTTTTCGGTGGACACACAGTGTCTCTCTCTGTGTTCACTGACGGGGTGCCGAAAGCGAAAGTGTTCCACTCAGAGGCTTTTTGACGAATGCACTCCCGCATTCCGGGGCCTCTGCCGAAATGCCGCTGAATGCAATGGGGCTTCGCGACCCTCCTGGGGTCGCGACCTCCAGTTTGAGAACCACCGGTTTAATAAATCAGTTTTAAAAGCAAAATGTGTTTTGATATTGTTTTTTCTTGTTACCAGCACATTTAGTTACTTTTATTTAACTAACAAAAACAATTTTAAAATGTTTTTATATGTGAACTGATTTCCAGTTACCATCCAAATTCAGCTAGACAAATCCAGATTAAAAATTTTCATCTTCTGCTAATGAAGCTACCTGCCCTTTGTTGGAGGTGGTTTTATTTTGTTGGGGCAGGAGGATCCCTGCAGCTCTGATTCCCCATGGGTAGTGAGGGCCACAGAGCTCCCAGCCACCCCAGAGTTGCCCAGCCCCTTCCCATTTTATCATGGATATTTTTAGTAAAAGTCAGGGACAGGTCAAGGGCTTCCGTGATTTTTTTTCGTTGCCCATGACCTTTCCGTGACTTACTAAAAATATCGATGACAAAATCTTAGCCTTATATACTGTCAGTTAAAACATAGATGCATAAGTGTGCACAGCAATAGTCAGTTTGGAAAAATAACATTTATAAAAAGAGGTATGATATACTGTAATTAAAGAGGTTACATGAAGCAACAGCAGTTCCATTTTGCAGTGCTAACATTGACATTTTTTACACAGGGCACCATAGCAAAAGAAAGTTTTGGTGGTGGGAGAGGGATGTAGTATAGCTTTGTTGGGGAATTAGCTTTGAAAAGGATATTTCAGAGAACTTAATTTCATGCACCTGCCTTCCCTTTTTATCCACTGGTAATGGTGACAACATGCCCTGAGTCACCTGCATTAAACAGATATTTTAAACTGAATGTAGGAGGAGGGGTAAGCACAAAGGAAAGATTAGTGCGGGATCAGTAAAGAGAGCTGAAATTTCTTCACAACTTTTGACTGAATACTTTTGCAGGTTTTGGGACTTTGTCTACTATTTTGAGAGCCAATATGATTCTGCTTATACTTTGCCTACTAGTTCTTCATTATTTTGAGCAGCTGAGAGCTTGGCAAATGCCACACATGTCTTGAATTGCCTACCCTGCTCTGAAATAACACACTGAGCCTTTGGTCTTTTTGAAGCAGTGATCAGTCTCAAGAAAAGTCATGGGTGCACATTACTTGCTCTCTGCTTTTTTTCTGTGCAATGAAAAGAGACACAGAAAGCAAGACATTTAACTTGAAATGAATATTCCTTTTTAAAACGTATCATGGATATGAGGAATGCAAGAAAATTGTGAAAGAATTCATTCACTGGCACAGGAAAAGTACTTGGCCCCTTTATGTGAACGATTCTGAAAATATGCAGGAGTTGTAGGAAATTCTCTCCCCTCCCCCAATATATTTTTAAAACCATTTTCATTTTGTACAGTAATTGGTGTACATGTTAGGAGGGTGGATTGGTAACTTTAATTTCTTACTATGTGTGTAATAAACACTAGAGGGGTACTACAGTTGGTGTCTCCTGGGTACCACCAAATCATGCTGGGGTACAGGATCACTGGTTCTTTAAGCACCTACCTATAATGTGTAAGGAAAAAAGCTGTATTGTAATGGAGGACTTCAGTTTGAATGACACATGCTGGTATCTCAAAGTATCAGTACTAAAACATCCTTGAAATGTCTATATTACAGAGGACTGTTTTCTAACTCAGAAAGTGTTGCATCCACCATGGGGGAGATTTTGTCTTGACAGATAAAAGAGAAATTGATCACAGAACTAATAAATAATGATAATGTACCTACACGTGATCATGACTTGATCACATTTGTTATGCGCAAACAGAAAGTCCAAACGCATTATATGTATAGACGCATGCACTTTGTTCTCTAAAAGGGGTAATTTCACAAAGGTGAAAACAATTATGAGCCAAATCAGCTGGAAGAAAGAATTTAATCAGAAAAATGTGAATGATTATTGGTAATTACTTAACTCTTTACTTGATGCCCAAAAATCCACATTAAAGAGTTTTAAATGAGTGGAGCCATTGACATTGATTTTTTTTGTTAACATTGAAGAAGTTTTGAAAGATGGGAAGAAAGCTGATGATGTGCCAATATTTAAAAAGAGTAAATGGGATGACCCAGGTAATTATAGACCTGTCAGCCTGACATTGATCCTGAACAGACGAATGGAAGGACTGGTATGGCACTTGATTAATAAACAATTAAAGGAGGGTAATATAATTAATGCCAGACAATATGGGTTTATGGAAAGTAGATCCTGTCAATTTTGATACATTTTAAAATGAGATTAAAGTTTAGCTGAAAGAAGTAATAGTGTTGATGTAATGGACTTCTATAGGGCATTTGACTTCATGAAACATGAAATTCTGTTTAAAAAAACCCCCAGAATAAAACAATCAAAATGATTTCCATTGAATGGATTTAAAATGGGCTAATTAACAAGTCTCAAAAGAATTTGGTCCAGTAAAAGATATTACCTCACCTACTTTGTCTCAAGTCTCGTAATTGTAAACAGGGGTTCATCACTGAATAAGTGTATTTCTAGATGGAATCCCACAGGGGCTTATTCTTGGCCTTATGCTATTTTATTAATGACTAGGAAGAGAATATAAAATCATCACTGATAACATTTGCATACAACTCAAAGATTTGGGGAGTGATTAGATCAGCAGTTCTCAAACTTCTGAGAACCGTGACCCCTTCTTCATTCGGCAGCTACCGCGGTGGACCCTTGTATGTCTGCTGAAAAGCCGCCCAATGAATTACTTCTGCATTTGGCGGCTATTTTCGGTGGACGTGCCGAGCGCTCCCGAAATAGCTCAGCATGTCCGCCGAAAAGCTGCCGAATGCGGAAGTAATTATTTGGCGGCTTTTAAGCAGCGCTGGGAGCTCATGACCCCCCTGGGAGCGCTCGGCGACCCCCAGGGGAGTTGCGACCCCCAGTTTGAGAAACCCTGGATTAAATAATGAAGAGAACAGGTCATAGATAAAAGGTGATCTGGATGGCTTGGTAAAGTGTTCTCAGTAGTAAAATCTAAATTGGAACAAAGAAATCTAGAACTTTTACTTAACTTCTAAAAAAATATAATTCGCAGCCAGTTATTCTGCTGTTTTTAAATATGTGACAGTAGTCCTAAACAGAATAATCCTTTTGCATCTTTTTCAAAGAATCAATAGTATACAAATTGCTGAATGTTAGTCTGATGTATGTGCAATCTTAAGAAAGTGTAAGGACCAGATTTTTAAAGCTATCTGGATATTGCCACACTCAGCATCACAATGCCTAACCAATTGAGAAGCCTAAATCTCATATTCCAAAGGGTTTGCGCTTTGGAATCTAAGTCCCATTGTTGGTTGATGAAATTTAGACTCAAGGATCCCTAAATCTCTTTTGAAAATGAGATTTAGGCTCCAAAATCAGTTGGGCATTGTGATATGGAGCACAGCAATACCCAAATGGCTTTAAAAATCTGTGTCTGTCTAATTTTAGTCAAGAAGTCTTTTCTAGTTAAGACTCTGAATTTTTCTTATAGTCCCATATCTGTCTTTTTCACTGTTGTTTACTAGTGCCAGTAAATTAAGCAGCAGTTCTTCTTGAAGCTAAAGGAAGTTACAAAACAATGCTTTAGCTGACAGTGCCTTAACTCCAGAATTTATCCCAAAACCTAGATTCTGATACCATAAAAACACATGTAGTAATTAAAAATGTGTATAATTCTGAAAACATTTGCATAATTAGAGCTTTCTTTAATGAAAAAATGCATTCCTTTTTCTTTCAAAAAGATAATTGAAGCTTAAAATTAGAAATGTTGTAATTGTCAAGTAACTTTTGTTTTGTACTGTATTAATTAGTCAATCGGTGATATGTACTGCTTTTACGAAGGCAATGCTGAATTACATCTCAGTTTTCATTTTAGTTATGGTTCTAAAACATTGTATAGTCTTGTGTAATTTATTTAAAGATTACTAAGGAAACTACTAATATAATTGCAGTGCAATATAAAATCTCATTTCTGAATCATTTTTACATTTCTAGATATTCAAGAATTTTATGAAGTGACCTTACTGGACAATCCAAAATGTATTGATCACGCTAAGCTATCTGAACCAGTACAGCCTGTGAATACCTGGGATTTCTCTAGCCTTCCAAGCACAACAGTGACATCAGAAACACTGCCAAGCAGCCTTAGCCCAAGTACAGAGGTATGGTATGGCTGATGTTCCTGTTTATTTCAGTTCTTGTTCAAACATTTCCTGTATTATGAGCTGTAACCCGCTGCTGGTTGAGGGTATCAACTCATGTATAGTTTTGTTCTTATTCCTCACTCCCTTTTCTTGTCAGAAGTATTTATATTCTTGGGAAAAATTCCTATATTACTTTTTGCTTCAACAATCTTAGTCACAGGAGGACTATTGTAGAAATAATTTCTTTAAATACTGGATAACAAAAAGAGGTGTATGCACTCTAGATTCTTGACACTATCCTTAAACAGGGCTCTTGTTCTCAAATCAGAGGTTTGCAATAACTAGTGAGTTCAAAATTGCCATACCTAGCCATATAGATTTGAGATCAGATCTAGCCATGTGTAGAACATGGTACTATCACTGAATCTGATCTATCAGCATTTCACTCCATTGAAATGTTTTGCCTGAAAATCCCAACGATTTGTGTTGGTGGCCCTCTTCTGTTACTCTTAAGAATATGCTGCTTCCCTTATCAAGGAATGGAGAAAGGGCCAGTTAACTGAGTCAAGTGGAGCAGTTCATTCCCTCCTTGTACAGGAGCTGAGTGTGCAGCCTCTTCATTAATTCCAGCCCTTTTCTCTGAGGTATCTTCAAAGCCATACAGCAGCATTGAATAGCCAATTCACATTAATTTTAAAGGAAATTCAAGGACCAAATTTCTTAGGTAGCTTTGAAAATCTCTGTCTTGAAATAACTTTTTCCCATGTGACAGTGTAAATTGCTAGCGCTAGGGTATTGTGACTTGTGGGGGAGTTAGAATTCTTCCCTCATTACAATTTTTAAGTTTATCACTTTTTGAAAGTGTTGTTTAAGCTGAAAATCCTCATTCTGGGGTTCCATGTTTTATCCAAAATAGCAAATGTTGTACATATCTTTAAAAATACACTAGATATGATTCTAGGAATTAGAGCAATGAACCTTACCTAATTTTTAACAAAAGTGATTGAAATGGCAAAACTAGAGGTGTAAGATGTCTAGATGATTTCCTACACATCACATGTTCATATCTCTAATCTACTAGAAACTGTGAGCATGTGAACAAAATAAAGGAGAGCGTGCTGGCACATGGGATTTGACAAATCTCTTACACAAGGTTGTTGTGGAAGCTGTCACACAATGAGAGAGAAGTAGAAACTGGCTAAGAGAAAAAAGTAAAAAAAGGTAAATTTTCATCATGGCAAAAGAGCAAAAACGCTCCAAGATTCTTTGGTAGAATCTATTTTTAATATGAAAAATAGGGTGACAAAATTTGCAGAATATATATTGAGTTTTTTCATGGCAAGTGACAACTGAAGCACATCTGAGGGAACCTTACAAAGTAGGTGAATGTGCATTGGGAGATGTCAACACTAAATTTCAAATGTAAAGTAGTGCACATTTACATGAATAATTTGAACTTTTCTTGTATGTTTTAGTAAGTTCTTAATTACATGTAACTGTTCAAGAAAAATACCTGAGTGTCACTGCGGTTAGCTTAATGAAAATATGGTCAATGTGCAATAATGCATGAGGAATAGGATGCTATTTTTAGTGTGTTATCTTGAGCCCCACTAGCGTGAGGCTGTCTACTTGGACTGGGCGGCTTGCTCAGAGCTGCAGTGTAGGCATAGCCTAAGCTATGTGGACCAGATCAGCAAAGCTACAGTGCTATAGCTATGCTGGTATAACCCCCTTGTGTAGCTGCAACCTGTACTGACAGAAGGGGTTTTTACATTCTTTTCGGTACATCACCTCCCTGAGGGATGGTAGCTAGATTGATGGAAGCATTTTCACTTCAGCCCATTTGTATCTGCACTGGTGGTTATGTCAGCATAGCGACACCAGTCAGGGATGTGGGTTTTTCTCACTGTTAACCAACATAGCTGTGTCAACTTAAAGTGTAGACCAGTCTAATTGAATCATCCAGTCTGACTTTAAAAGCTGTCAACACCTTGGTGGTTCTTCGAGTGTATATCCTTATGGGTGCTCCACCATAGCATGTGTTTGTGCATGTGCAGTTTTGACAGGAGATTGTAAATAGCAGTGTCTACTTGCCTATGCCAAGCAGTGCCTTGTGCTCCCATGTGAAGGGGTATGTGGAGGCGTGGACCTGCCACCACTTCAGTTCCTTCCTGACTGCCTGTAGTTTGAGACGGAGTAATTGTTTTTGCTCCTTTCAACCTACTTCCCACCTTGACTGTTTACTTCCTTTGTTTGTTTTTGTTATCGTTTTTATTTTCTAGTTTAATTTTTTTTCTTAGTTGTAGCACATTTTATGATAGGGGGTTTGCCCTCAAATTTCTTGCCCCTTCTGGTCTCTGGCAGTTCCCTGGATTATGCCTAAGTGTCTGGAGTTCAAATCTTATCAGAACTACCACAGGTCTTTTCCCTGTAGTGAGGGGCACTCAAGTTGTCTCTAGTATCTCGGAGAAACTCATGTGTCATCAAAGTGTAAATTCTGCTTGAGGTTCAATGGTGTGTCCCACAAAATAGAGAGGCTAAACTGAAGCATCTATTAATAGAATGCTCCTTATTCCTTCTGCCCCACTTGGTATGTTGGCCTCAACCTTTTAGGCAGCTCCAGTGACTTCTGGAGTTACAGGGGCAGTTCCAGAGATGAAACCCTCAAAAACAAGATAGCATATTTCTAGAGGCTCTAGAAAGAGGGGCAAGTCATCTCACAGAGCTGATTCCCAGAAAATTCTTGTCCCACAGTGGGTACAGCTAATTCTCCAGCTGTTGCTGGTACCGGAGCCCTGGTCCCTGCTAAGAAGCTCTGATCAGATAGACTGTAAGCTAAGTAGCACTGAGAAGCCCCTACCTTGGGTACTGTCTAACACCTCTAAGGCACCGAGGTGCACCTAAACCAGTGGTTCTCAAACTGGAACTCGTAACTCCCTGGGGGGTCGCAAGCTCCCTGTGCTGCTGAAGTGCCGCCGAATAGAACGCTTCTGCTTTTGGCGGACGTGCTGTGTGTTTCAGTGTGTGCTCCGAAAAGCCACCGAACTGAATGTTTCCAGTTTCGGCTGTGCTTCGGTGGACACTCTGAAGCACATAGCATGTCCACCGAAATGCTGCTGAAAGCGCAGGTGTTCTATTCTGTGGCATTTCAGCGGACACACATGGGTCGCGGTGGCCTGCGGGGAGGAGAAAAGGGGCCGCCAACCCAACAAGTTTGAGAACCGCTGATCTAAACCCAGGGACTCTTAAGACTACTTCAAGGACCTGGTACCATTGTCAACCCAGATTCCGTGACCAACCAGACTGGCATCTAGTTCCTTCCTTGAACCCTCCTACTTGAAACATAAGTGCTCCAAGGCCAGAGATAACATCACATCAGCCTCGGAGGTGCCACATACAACATCCCCAGCTTTGCATCAGTCTCTGTTCTGGTGTTTGGTACTGACTCCTACTCCCACCACCTGTTACGATAGTTATCTAGCACCCTTTAGGTTCCTTTCTCTTGAGGATCTCCTCATCTCGGAGGAACCAGAGTATCCCCCAAGAAGCACCATTCCCTAATACTGCTTCAAAAGCTAGTGACAGAACCCTTTTGCATCAGAACAAGAGGTAATCCACTGCCTCCAGTACCAGCACTAATGACTGAAGCCCATCCCCCATTCAGCTCAGGGGATGAGACCCCTTCAGACTCTGTGGTCACTGTACAGAGCTCTGTTTGAGCACTATTCCACCACATTCTTTTAGGAGTGTAACCTGAGAAGGCCTTTCCAGAGCCCAGCAGGCAGCTCTAGATCCTTGGGTCACACATACTTTTGGGGACTCCTCCTCACATGGGAGCACAAGGCACTGCTCATACCCTACCCATCCACATCCACAGTGGACATACTGGAACCCCTGGGTAAATTATGGTGACCAATTTTGTGGGGTGTCAGTTTGAAAGAAACACCAGCGAGAACCCCAGTGGTACATAAGTCACTAGCAGCCTGCCTTTTGGTGCCTGTATAGTGTGTTCTCCTGGATCTTCTCATGTACCGCGGGATGTGAGACTCACCAAATGGTTCAGGCTCTTTTGGGCCGAGTCCGAGTCCTCCTCCCCCGCAGGTGATGTGGTAATGCTCCCACCTCCGTCTTATGCAAGCGACTTAATGAAGCCTCTGGCAGAATCTCTCCTGATTCCTTTGGAGAAGTTCAGGAGTCTCCGCATTTCCCTAGAGGACATTTTAGATATAACTCCCCAGAATAAGACTACCTACCCATCAATGAGGCACTGTTGTCACCTGCATGTAGTCTGTGGCAAACACCTGCCATTATTTTTCCCACTTGCAAATGGGCAGATAAAAAATAATACATTCCAGCAAAGGGAATGAAGTATTACTTCTCCCATCCTACTCCCAACTCCCTGCTGGAAGATGCAGTCAAGAAAAAGTAGTTAAACGTGCTTCAGACTTGAGGAGGAGTCTAAATGCCCACATCTCTTGGGTAGGGAATGTTGTTCATTAGCAGCTCTTCAATTTTCAGTTGTGAACTACCAGACCCTGATGGCAAAATGACTTTTAAACAACTGTTCAAAGTTTTGCTCATTTTATTGAACATCTGTCACAAGACCAACGGGAACAATTTCAGGCGCTCCTTTGGTCACCAGATCTTTCCTGCAAACATCTTTCAATGGTGCTGACATGACTTCATGGTCCTTAGCCACTTCAGTAGTTACGTGACAGGCATCCTGATTCTACTTTTCTGTCCTCCAGAGGAAGTACAAAATACTGTAAAGGACCTCTTTTTTTGAAGTGCCCAAGTTGTTAAATGATGATATGAACTCCTTGCTCCACACCCTTAAAGACTCGAGGGCAACCTTGCAGTCACTGGGAATATAAGTGCCCGAAACAGGCATTTCCCCAAGTCTCAGACAGCACAATACGCTAGACCATCCCAGTACCATCCGCAACAGATCTGTGCTAGATCTATAGAGCACCCAAGAAAGAGACCCAGACCCTTAAAAAGGGGAACACCATCTTCTACAACTGCCCAAACTGCACCCTCTAAGAAACCATTCTGACAACCTGGATGTGGGCCTCAAACAACGTCTCCCTCTGGATGCTTTGCTGCACAATTCAGTCATTTGGCACCTCCTTTTGGAAACCACTTGTCTGACTTCCTACCTGCTGGGAAGCTTATTGGCTTGGACAAATGGATCCTGGAGTGGGTTGCCATGGGATACTCTATTCATGTCCAGTCCATCTGCCTCTGGATCCTCGTTGTGTGGTTCTCCTAAAGCAAGAAGTCTGGTACTTCCTGCATTTGGGGGAAGTTGAGCCAGTTCTCTCTTGCTAACCAGTCAATCAGAGGGAAGGTTCTGTTGCAAGTATTTCATGATTTCCAAAAGAGGAATCGTAACACCTATGTCCTATTGCTGCACTTAAAAATAATAATGTTAGCTACTGCAATACCGTTCCGAGATCTGGGGTACTGATTCACTGCTCTTGACCTCCAAGATGAGTACTTTCATGTGGCTATGCATCCCTCCCACAAGTGTTTTCCATGGTGTCCTCACTTTTGGGCTCTCCACAGGTATTTTCAGCAGTAGCGGCTCACTTGCATCATTGGGGCATTTCAGTCTTTCCATATCTAGATAACTGGCTCCTCAGGAGCTGCTCTGCCCAAGTGGCCCAGTCAGCAATCTGGTTCTCAGTGGTTTAGGAAAACCCCCTTCTGAACAAACGGCTACCTATTCTGTCTCCACCTCTCCCTTCAAGACTTCCTTTCTGATAGCCGTTGCCTTGGCCAGAAGAATGGGAGAATTTGGGGCACTCATGGCATATCCAGTATCTCTACCTCCTGTCATGAGATGTTCATGCTGTGCCCAAATCATCTCTTCCAGTACTTCACCATCTTCCTACTGAAATAATGTTTCTGAATATCCAACCTAGACCTATCCCACTGCAACATGAGACTTGGTAGTTTGTATATGTTTCAGCAAGGTCATTTTTGTTAATATAACTGGCAGTCTAGTCAGAGGAAGAAGCTGTCTGAACCACAACAGAGTGAGTTGAAAGTGTTTATTAAGATACCATTTTTATAGGATATCTATTTGTTATCTTAAATAGGACTCCAAAACAAGCTGCTGATTCCTTTTGCTATTTCTAAGTTAGTGTTTCACTATGTTATTACATGTCCAAAAGATGATGCAGTTTGGTTTACTTGGAGGCTAACAGCCCAACATTTCTAAACATGGCTATATCTACCTCCCCCCCCCCGCTCCCCTAAATTACACTTTTCTAGTAAAGACTCTTTTCCCTTTGCAAGTTGCATGAGTTTCAGTATCCCTGCTCCCCTCTTCTAAAATTCTACATGGGCTATTCCATTCATTACTGCCTAAGAAAGTCAATTATTTTGCAGGCTGCAGTTGCTGAAATGGTTTGATGGGAAAAATCTTTGCTTGCAGTTATTTTTTCTGTTTTTTTGGGGGTAGGGGGGAGTAGGGGAGTAGGAGGAGATATTTTTAAAATAAGAATTTGTGACCAGCTAGGGAAATCCAGTTTCAGACCTTGTACATTAGAAAACCATTTTTTATTGCATTTCATCAAATGACTCCCTGTGAACCTCATGTGTTAAGCAATCCTGGGAGAGGAGGGATTAATAAAACAGCATGTGAGGAAACCGTTAACTGGTATGGAATAAACTCTAACATGTTCTGTGGCTTTAGTTCAGGGATAAATTCAAGCTCTTCAGATACAGATAATCAAAGTAAATGAGTTTGACTGCTTTAGGACACTTAAAATGTTTTATTGTAGCTGATGTTTCTACCTCTGAATGGATCCAGGAGAGAACCTGCCATAAATTCTTCTGCTTTGACCTCAAATGAGCCATCTAATCTCAGTCCTGAGTTCTTTGTTTAGTCAGTGGTTAGTTATAATAGATTTGTAATAAACTACTTTCATGTCTAGAAAAATAGCTGATATGCTGAAACGATGGACTGCTTGTGTATTGTAACAACCAAGGTAAGATGCTAAAGTCTTTGAAATAGTTGTTAACAAGATTTTTATGGGTCCTTCTAATCGTATTGTAAATATTTTCTTGTCTAATCATAATGGAAATATCTTGTTGCAGCTTTCTATAATCTGATTTTTAATTAGAATTCTTTTGTGGATTAAATCCTATAGTTAAGGTGAGTGTCTTTTACTGTTTGGAAATGTATTTTTAAGAGCTAATTATGGCAGTACTTTGCTTCACTGATTTTTTTTTTAACTGGTGCATTCCTTATAATTCAGTAGCAAGATTTTCTGTCTAAAAATAATTTAAGATTCTGAATGCATTAAAGTAACAGCAGCTTTTTCTGTTATGAGTAAATCAAAATGTTATGTTTATATAACCTTTCCCAGAACACATTGAATCTTTTTTCCTATTTAAATGGTTGTCTGAGTCTGATAAAGTACTATTTGGGATTGTTGATTTTAAAAAATGTCCTGTAATTTTGGCATCCTAGCTTCTGTGAGATAGTTTGGTTTTATCCATGAGGTACTATGGTAATGCTCTATGCTTGGCAATCATTTCTTGTACAGCCAGTTGCAATTACTAAACCTAAATATTCTGATCATATAAATTGAATACAGTGTTACTATGTGCATGTAAGTAGAGAAAGTGGAACTAGTTTTTGGAAACATTTTTATAGGAATGCAAGCTATTGCTTTTCTCTTTTGCCTGTAAATAAATATATATTTTAATAATTACTTCATGTTGTCTGAAGTGGTTTTTTATTTTTAAAAACAAGTATCTACAGCAACATCTAAGTATTTGGACTAACCTAAATAATGAATGCACAAGTAGTAGTATATGTGGTACAGAAAGTCTCTCTGAGGAACTGCAATAATATTTTACATCTTTTAAAGGAAAATATTCTGGTTTACTGGTGACAGCCTTTTTAAAGACCATGAATAGGGATGCTTATGAATCTTTTTGATAGGCAGTAAGAAGTGGAACTTCTAATGATTTAGGCTAATTCTCTTTATACAGTTATGTTCAAAGGATTCATCCTTGACAACTAGAGAGGGTGAAGTCGATCATCTTTCACCAGATGTTTGCCTTTTGATGTCTAACTGAGCTCAGTGTTGACAAAAATACAACACACACTGGTGGAAAAGTCTCAAGTTTGATTAATTAAATTCACAGTTGGTGCATTTCTGCCATTGTTCTTTCATTTAGACTGTCACCTTTATTAAAGTAGAATGATAGGAAACATAAGCTTTTCATTCCTTTACTTGGATATTAGTTTCCATATGTTTATTTTGCTGTACTTAATAAAGAATTTGATAAGAATGTTTTTGCATAGTAACTAACAATATATTTGGACACATGCTAGCTTTTTAAACACAGAGATAATTTGTTTTTAACTTTAGTTCTCTCAGTCAAGGATTTACTTTCCTTTCTCTAGTCATTCAGAAGCTTGAGACAGCAATGTGTTAAATGAGAGTCTGAGGACTGATTCAGGGTATGGTTACACTTACAAAATTATAGCGCTATTGCTTATAGC